>CAIGRP010023426.1:0-18002 GCA_903798385.1 Fraxinus cuspidata | reverse complement strand
AAATGAAAAACGAATTCCAACTTCCATGAAAAAAAAAGTGCTATTAAATGCACCCTTATTTCAAATGCAAAAATGCAAATTGGTTTTGAGTTTTGACTCTATCTGCAACTTACCATCAATAGCAAATCCGTTGTTAGGTTCTATTATCCCAAAATAATAATAATAATAATTTGTTGTAGGCTCAATAATTCATCCGTCCCACATTCCAAGAACCACCGCTTACCTACCTTTGCTGGTGGCGCAGCCCATTTAAGCCTGCTTTTGACCCCTTCAGACTATTCAATTTGGATTTTTCAAAATGGCAGCACCTTTCTCTTCAATCTCCAATACTCTTCGCGGCTGTTTGGTTAAAAGAAATTCAAATTTTATGCCAACCCTTTTGAGATGCATGAGCAATGTCCCAGAAAGCAGTGTTTATGGCGGACCACAGCCCCAGAATCCGAACCAGAGAGTGACACTAACCAATTTACGCCAAAAGTACAAGAAGAATGAGTCTATAACGATGGTTACTGCCTATGATTATCCCTCGGCAGTGCATTTGGATACTGCGGGGATTGATATTTGCTTAGTGGGTGACTCGGCGTCGATGGTAGTTCATGGCCATGACACCACTTTGCCGATCACCTTGGACGAGATGCTTGTGCATTGTCGAGCGGTGGCACGCGGCGCCAAGCGGCCACTCCTTGTTGGGGACCTGCCTTTTGGGACTTATGAGTCAAGTGCTCAGCAGGTATGACGGTGAATTATATTATTAATTCTTATCTTGAACATGTATTGATTTTGTTATTAATCCTTTTGTTCTAATGTGAATTAAATGGTTCATAGGGTGTATTGTTGATCTTACTATCCGAAAACAAGCCAGTTATGTTAAATACAAAATCACATGATCTGAGTCCTATGAATAGGACTAGGATGTGTCCTTTGTTCTCTCCAGTCCAATGGTGTCAAATAACTGTATAGTTTGGAACATCGTTTCAAAAGAAAATGCATCTCAACCGCGTAGGAACATCAAGAACTTGTCATTAACCCTTTTTTTTTTCGAACAAAAACATTTATTGATTTCGGTATTATCTCTTTTGTTCTAATGTGATCATGTGTAGGATGATCAATTTTTCGCTGTTTATTTT
Organism: Fraxinus cuspidata; assembly: GCA_903798385.1. Taxonomy (NCBI): domain Eukaryota; kingdom Viridiplantae; phylum Streptophyta; class Magnoliopsida; order Lamiales; family Oleaceae; genus Fraxinus; species Fraxinus cuspidata. The sequence goes on along the minus strand of CAIGRP010023426.1, from coordinate 16,875 downwards.
GAATTTAATGGTTCATGGGGTGTGATATTGTTCTTTCTATCCTAAACAAGCCCATTATGTTAAATACGAGATCGCATAATGTGAGTCCTAGTATTACGATGTGTCTTTGAGACAAATTTGGTCTCTCTACTGCTAATGGTATCAAGTCATTGTACAGAATGGAACTCCATTTCAAAGGAAGAAGCACCTCAATCACATAGGAACCATCACAACTTTTGATTAGCAAATCAGATTTTCTAATTGATAAAGCTAAATACTTGGGCAGAACATTGGAGACTAACTTTTTTAAAAAATTTCATTCCACTGTGCACATTGAAGTATATAACTTTGTAGCTTTATGGATTGTCCCTTGCTCTGGCTGGACGAGACCATTTTGATTCCTGATTAGCATACCCCAAGCAATTACCCTTTTTTTTTTTAAGTTTCTGAGAAGGGGTTTTACAGTATTGATATTATGGCTAGACCTGAAAGAAGATTTGACAATAGGTCGCTCTTGAATTCCATCTCCCTGAGATGATAAAGATGTACTTCTTGAATCCACGCCGTGCACATAAATTACATACTGAATGTGAGGTTATTACCTGATACTGTTCCCTTTTCCTCTGAAGTATGGTTGCGTTCTTTACGTTAGTACTAAACTGTTCTGCATTCAGGTTTGAATATAGAATGGTTGGTGATGTTGCAATTTGAATCATGAGCAGGCAGTTGATACAGCAGTAAGGGTTCTAAAGGAAGGAGGGATGGATGCAATTAAATTGGAAGGTGGGGCACCTTCAAGAATTACAGCTGCAAAAGCTATTGTGGAAGCTGGAATTGCTGTGATGGGGCATGTTGGGCTCACCCCTCAGGCCATTAGTGTTCTTGGAGGATTCAGGCCTCAAGGCAGAAATGTGGATAGTGCAGTCAAGGTAGTATTTAACATTTAGAGCATGTTTCCTAAGCGTAACTGGGAATGTTACTTTTATCAATTTTGAGTTAAAAAAATAAAAATAAAAAAAGTTACTTTGTGCATGTTTTGGTAAGCTTAAGAAAAAGGTAAAAGTTACTTTTAGTTTCCAAAACATGCTTCGAGTTTACATAAAAGAAGTTAAATTTTTATTTTTTTTTTTCCAAAAGGTACTCTTGCCTTACTGTCAAAAAGTAACTTATTTTCAAAAACTCATTATTAACTTGTAGGTAAAGTTTTTTTAAAGTAATTCTTTTGTTTGTTAAAAAAAAAAAAAGTAATTTGCTTAGCTAAACGCTTATACCGCTCAGCACTGCTCACATACGACATTTTTATGCAACATTAATGATATTACAGTAAGCAATTCACCCTTCTGTGATGCAAATGACTTTTCACTGAGTCTGCTTCCAGTGGCTACACACATTAACTCTTGTCGCTTGGCCGTTGTACCTTATGCTATGCAGGTAGTGGAGACTGCCATGGCTTTGCAAGAAGCAGGGTGTTTTTCTGTTGTGTTAGAATGTGTTCCTGCACCTGTGGCTGCTGCAGCAACATCGGCTCTTCAGATACCAACCATTGGCATAGGTGCTGGGCCTTTTTGTAGTGGTCAGGTCAGTGTATGCACATCTCAGTTTGCATTTTGGACCTAGAGGAATGACTTAGACTTGTTCTACTTATGTTCTGTTTCTTTTGGGAATTTAAAATCCATGATGCTATGATTATAATGTTTACATTTTAATTTTGTTTATTATGTACTACTTGTTCAATTGACATGAATGTTGTGTCCACCATGCAATTTAGCAAAAGAGACTAGCTTTTCAATTTAGAATTGTTGCCTATAATACTGAACTTGCTTATCTATGTAACATATACACTCTTTAAAATAAAGAACTTTACATTGTGAAAAAAGCCTGACGAGGTTCCTATTTCAACGGCATATAGGTAAAAACTCACTTTCGTTTTCCCCTTTTTTGCCCCCTTTTTTTTCACTTGTTAGTCTAGTGTGTCTGTGTGGTGGTGATGCAATGGTGGTGGTTGAGTGGCAATGCCATCGAGTAATCATCTCAAGAATGAAAACCGTTAGTATTGCTCTTTATTTGAGATGGAAACATCAACACGCATCACCTTTTATGCAAACTGACAAATAGAACTTGTAAATATTGCCTATATTTCCCAGTTTTTGGAGCAATATATTTTGTTAGTTATTATACACGAGCTACTGCAGTTAGTTGTGTAATTCAGAACAATTTTTTTCTGCTGATGAATGAATTTGTTGAACTTATAATTTGAGAAATGTTGTTGACATCTTTAGTAGAACTGACCCCATGCATTCCTCATTCTTCTTACATTGCAATTGAAGAGGGTGACTTTTTTATGCAGCGCCTTAAAATGCACAGTGCCGAATCTATGTTTATGGTCTAGGTCGCAGATCCTACACCTGTCATTAACATAAATTACGGTTTCAATACTATTTTATTGGTTAATGATGCAATAAAATCCAATTTGTGATGCAGGTGCTAGTTTATCATGACCTGCTCGGGATGTTGCAACATCCACATCATGCCAAGGTTAATACCACTATTCCCTATCTCGCATCAAACAATTCATTCTTCATCTTTGAAAAATTGTGTTTGGAAGATTAATGTACATTGCACGGTATGGATTGGCTTCACTGTCACAGGTTACTCCGAAGTTCTGTAAACAGTATTGTCATGTTGGAGATGTCATCAACAAAGCTCTTCTGGAATACAAGGAAGAAGTGACAAATGGTTCTTTTCCTAGCTCGGCTCATAGCCCTTATAAAATTTGTGCTAAGGAAATTGATGCTTTTATGCACCAGTTACAGAAGTCGGGTTTAGGTGATGCAGCCTCTGCAGCAGCTGATGCAGCTCAAAAGCTCGTAGCTACAAAATCAAAAGACGAATAGACACGATCGAGTTTGAGCAGTAGCCAGAATATGGAGACTGGTTGGTTTTTTTTCTTCAAAACTGGAATTTTCACTGCATTGGGTGTTCATTTGGGGTATCTAAACATGTGCAATGCATAACCAATTCTGGGATTTATCAGAGTTTAAGGTAGAAGATTTTGGTCGAACTTTTGTTGTGGGATTGGGGAATTCCTGGAAGATTCAGTTTGTTTCTTAGTGTTAGTAGAAAAGAGGCAAGTAAATGTTTCCAAATATCCCCTTTTTTTTTTTTTTCCTAAATGAGATTATAATGCAAGTCGAATAGATCTTACAATAACAACAAATGAAGCTTCATTTTCAACTATTGATGATTGAATGAGTTTGGTCCTTTTTTGTTTTAATTCCCCCATTAGCTTTAATTGTACTGGAGGTCACCAAACTTTGAGTCCGACTGCAATCAGGTCGCTGAACTTCAAATTTAACAGCAATTAAACCACTTCCTGAGTGTGCCACTAAGATGTAACGGAATTTGTTGACGTGGCCATTAAAACTAAGGTCAACATACGTGGCAACCCACTGGTATTAGGTTATTTGTACTAGGAGTCGCCAAACTTTTACTCCTCCAGTTTTAAGTCACGTGAATGTCAAATGCGTGTAGAATTAGGAATCACACGTATTCACATAATTTAGAAATGGCGACAATGTGGATGATGCCTTAAAACTGCTCGATGAAATGCTAAAATCATATCCTAGTTCCCCACTCAATAACAATACTACGTATATTGTTTTCGTTAATGAAAATTAATTTGATAATAGAGGAGAAGCATATTCGAGCGAATGCTCAAGTTATTATCGATCTATTAAATTCTTGAAATCCCTTTTTCTTTCTTCCTTTTGCATCGATCTTCTTCTTATTTATCTAGTGCGCACTCACAATGGTCGGACCTCCGCCCCTTCAGGGTGGTCGGGGCTCCACTGGCGGGTAGCGACTGCGGGTTCCTACGTCACCAAAAAAAAAAAAAAATTATATATATATATATATTTGAAGCTGTCTTGCATTTTGTCCCATAGATTCCACATAGAATTGGAATATATTGATCAACATAATTAGTTACACAAAACACCCAAATCAGGCAAAAATATAGTAAATAAAGGTATTATGGAATTGATTGTAATGAAAATATTCATGATTCTCAAAACCCATTTATGTGTCATTATCTTGCAATAGTGCTAGCAACACATGGAATCAAACTCTTTTTTCTTCTACAAGGTTTCCTATGATAAGATTAAACCTTATAGGTACAAAAGCTTTTTGATTTTAGATTCTCGACTACTTTTCAACTAACAGAATGTCAATGACTACGTAAGGATTAAGGACTCGAGTAATCACTAAGCGAAATTTCAACTTAATCGAGAAACTTCATTCTCCATTTCAAGTTGTTCGCTTTTTCAATACCCCGTTAGTTTAATTAATAGAAAATGACGTGTGATAGTATAATTATTTGCTAACTACAGTACCAAGTAGATCAAGTCCTTTTGGTATGGCTGTTGTGAACAGAACTTTTACAGAAGAGTTTTAGTGAATAAAACTTTTACTAGAAGTCGATGGCTGTTTGGTTGTCCAAAAAAGTACTGTGAATATTGAATTAATTGTTTCTGCATAACTAGAAAAGTGCTTTTGTTTTATTAATTGAATAAAAAATTATTTCTTTAATATATAGACTTTCTTAAATTTATATCTATATTATATTGCCGTGGAATAAATTTTTTAGTATAAAAATTGTATTATTTGAAATCTATTTGTTTAAGACATTAATATATGAAATATCATAAAAAGTAGGAAATACCGTAATTTCTTGAGTCATCTCAAAATAGTTGGTTATTGACGGTTTGGTTGTTAATCAAAGTAGTGTTATACATATAAAATTGATTGTTTAATTAATAATTGTAAAACTACATTTATTTAAACTACATATTTATTTGAGTAAGCATCCATAATTTTCTATTGTTATTTTGGGACCCAAATTTCGTTGGATGTTTGTGAATGGGTTGAAAGAGGTGTTAAAGAGGTATAGAATGTTTTAGGGGTAGAAAGTGAGCGTTTGGAATCATTTTGGACCGAAACTCAGAGTTTGGGCGCTGAGTGTTGTCACCGCAGCTCACCTACCACCCGCTTACTACTCGAGCGGCGTATGTATATGGAAAAAACATTGTTTCCTTCTTTAACGCGACTTTTGATCATCTTTCCAACCATAGCATATTCTTTTGGATTCTATATATAATTCACGAATTGTATGGCTTTCATATGACTTTGAGAGGGTTAGAATTGTATTGGATACATAATATTCTTTGTTTTTTTCTCTCCATTATTAATAAAATCTCCATTCCTCAACTATATTATTTGTTCTTCTTGTGTTGTAATTGTCGTTTCATATTTTGCCATATAATCTCATTAATTTTGTTCCTAACTAGTAGTATCAACATACATAATTTTTGTTCAGATTCTAACACCTATATATCTCATCTTTGTAAATAATATTTATTTCATATCTTATAAAATCTAGTAATTTTAATTATGATGAGACAATTGTTTTATATATCATATTATTTAAAATTTATTTATTTAAATCATACACATTATGTGTAGTTTCTATTTTGTCATTAACGTACCAACATATATTTGTCACTTCATTCTCTCTTTGTCAATCTAATTGTTACTGCAACAGTAATTTTAATTTGTTTACTTTTGCAATAGGGAAAAAACAACATCTATCCCTTCTCGTGATTATGTTTTCAAAAAAAGATTGAGAGTTCATTTGTTTCCTTAATTCAAACCGTATAATTTATTTAATGTATTGCCACACTTTGTTCAAAAACTCTGTGTCACCCATAATCAATCCAAAGAATCCATCCCAAGCTCAATCCATCGAACCACCCCGTTTTTAATCATGATCTTGCATTAAATTTGATGTGCATGATCATTAATTATCGATATTTTGTCAGAGTTTGAAGTAACATTTTCGCAAAAGACTAACTTCGACCAAGATTTAATAGAACTTGATTAATGAAAGGAAAATTTTCAACTTCATTTCATTACGTGATTAACCAACAAAATTTCAATACATAATTTGAATAAATATTATGTGAGATGAAAATTACCATTGAGCCAATGCTTAACAATTGGAAGCATTTTAATTGGTGAAGTCCGATGATTGTGCTTGTATTGCTGACTCGGTTCTGTGATATATTTTAATTTTCTCGTGTTTTGAAAGTGTCACCTTACTTTTGTATTCTAAGACTGCTGAGATTTTGACAAGTGGCACAATGATGACAGTTGATGGAAGGGTTCGATGCTATTTCTTTTAAATACTCTTTTTTTTTTTTTTGCTCAATTGAGAGATATGCAGGACTGTCGCTTTCTCTCTCCTTGCGTACTCTCCAGTTTCTCTCTCTAACTTCTTTATTGGTGAGTTTTGACATAAATAGAGAGATTGGGATTTTTTAACTGTTGTTAGTGAATAGCAACATCTTGTTACTTGGTGTAATTTTTTTTTTTATTTCGAAGAGGGTCGTGAGAAGTAGAGTCTGGAGGCTTTAATTATCACGAAAATTCAAAAGTTTAAACGATTCTCTTAGCCTCAAAGTCGAAGTATTGCTACCCTTTTATTTTACTCAAATTTGAAACCAACTATAAAAATAGGGGGGTGGGGTTCTGTCGTTCATTGATTACTAGATAGTCATATTATTGGGAACAATGGTAAAAAAAATGCAATCTTTCTACATGTTCATCAAATTTGATACTGTTATAAGGTGACAAAATTTTATAGATCGATTTTAACAATTCTTTAAACAACTAATCGCTCAAATATTGACACATAATAGAGTGTCAAACCAAGCTTAATTCAAAAAAATAAGGGAACTTTTTAACACTGTTTAGATTATGTGTAGAAGTTTAACACATTCATTGGACTCGTCCCACCATTTGTCCCATAGATTCCACATAGGTTTGGAAAATGTTGATTAACATAATTAGTTACACAATCACTCACATAACCAACAAATAATCATACCCCATATAAAGGAATGTGAAAAGGTATTAAGCAATTGATTGCAATGAAAATGTTCATGATTCATTGATTCACAAAAACCACTTATATGCCCTTACCTTACAATAGTGCTAACAAACATAGAATCAAACTCTTTTTCCCTTTACAAGGTTCCCTATGATCAAGATTTATACCCTTCTAGGTACACAAACATTGCGATTCTAAGATTCCCTAATATTCTCAACGAACCAAATGTTAAATGTTAACTACTACAAAAATGTTAAACATAATGTATTCGCTAATTTTTTTTCGTTAAAAATAGTCTGTTTCAAGTTTATCATTGATTTATTTCGAGTCGGTCGTAGTAATGCGGTAGATTGTGACAAGTCAACTCAGAATGAAATCTTCTTTATGTGTTAGATCTATTTGAAGCAAAATGAAATTATTTGGAGCGTAAATTTTTGCTAAAAGCCTAATGACCACAAATGTTGTTGACCACTATAAAATGAAAGAAAAGTGAATGACAAGAAAAGCATCATTCAGTGGATTTCCGTAGGTGGGTCACTTTCAGGCATGTCAACTACTGCCGGCAGCGGTGGATGTTGCATTACTGGCAAGCCAAGGAAACTGCATACTCGCCGGAAATTGATCCGAAAACAAATCTCCGAGATCCGGACTGGTGAATTCCTCAAGACCCACAAAGAAATCATCATCCAAATCCATGTTTGAGACACTAAATTCATCATCTTCACCATCAGCTTCAACTTGGTTCTCTCTGTCCTCCCTGCTGCTCTCCACCTTCTCCGGCGCCGTCGAGGGGCTCTCCGCCGTCGACACCGGTGTTGAGCAAGTGGTTTTGTCTGCATCATCGGCTTCGGCACTTTGGGTGGTCGCCGGCTTCTGCCGGGTGCTTCCGGCTAGAGAATTCCGGTGAGTAGGCATAGGATGGTTGTGCTCCGCCGTGTAAGTTACAATGAACATTCCCGGGTCGGATCTATTCCGCTCCACTTGTTTCCGGGCCATACAACCCTTTGAAGTGCTGCATTTATAATATCCTCTGTTTGATATACAAAAAGGTAACATAATCAGAACCATAGAATTCCTCTAAACAGACCTTTTAAGCAAAAAAATATTAACAACCCTTAAATGAAATTGCAGTTGGGCAGTAATTATTTTTCTCAAAATCACCTTTTTTTTCAAGCCAAAAATTCTAATAAATGAAAAACTAACCTAGGATGGGGAGATCCTTTAATGGGTTTCTGGCCATATTTTCTCCAAGACCACATGTCGTTAGATAAGCTATCTGCAGGTACATGACAAACCCTCTTCAAATGGTTCTTCCTGCAAAAAAAATTCTTAAGAAACTCAATAAACAGAACAGAATTACTTATAAGTTGAAGGAAAGAGTAATTATTTTTCAAATATACCTTCTTTTGGATCTTGAGCTAGGAGTATTTGAAGGACTACTTTTTACTGCAACAAGAGATTGTTTAGGCTGAATTTGTGTTTGCTGTGATAGATCTTGTAATCCTCCAAGAACAGAGTGTGGTGAAATCGTTGTCCTTTGTGGAAAAAAGGGTTTATATAGATCCTGCAAATCTTCAAAGAAGCTATGTTTTCTTGGCTCAAACAGATCTTGAAAGGAAGTAAAGTTCACATCTTGCTGTGTGTTGAAGCTGCTGAGGAGCTGGGAGCCGCCGGAGGTAGTTGTGACAGTGGAAGAGGTGGCAGAAGAGGTGGAGGTGGTGGTGCAACAGCTTCTCACCACCGCCTGAAGATCCCAATCATCATCCATCGGTAGAATGGGGTGGTATTGGGAGAAGAGAAGAGACAAAACAAGACGCTGACTTTTGGTGATAGAGAGAGAATGGGGAGAAAGAGATTTGAGGGGTGTAAATGAATGGAAAACAAATCATATATAAAAGAGAGTGACTAGGTGTTTTTCTAGAGAGAGAGAGCTAGTTGGCTTGGAATTATCAAAGAGGTATTATCACTGATCATCGCTGAACTTTGTGTAAATTTTCAAATTGGTCACATAGACCCGTACCTAGTACCACTGAAGCAAGATTTTCTTGTACATGTCATTTGATGTGGCATCCGTTGAGTCTTCCAAGATATGTCATTTGGATTTCTTGGATAAGATATGTACAAAATCCTTTCAAAGGTTTAGAATTTCACCTGAGCGGTTATTTTTTCCAACGACTCGAGATTATATTAAATGACAAGTAGTTTTTTGAATTTTATTCAAAAAATTAGGAGTTTTACAATGAATTGTAATTAATGAAGGAATTGACAACGTTGAGATGAACTGGCACTTAACGGTTGACATAACATTCAACACACCCATTTTAAAGTATTATAATGGAGTCGAAACTTGAAGTGCATCGTCAATTACATATTAGTTCATTGAGATAAAATAAAGTCATTCTATGTTAAATAAAAACAGAGAAACTAACTAATTTCACATGGCTCTGAATTGACAATCTCTTTAGATCAGATTATATGTTAAATTTTAACAAGCGAGTGGATATTTGTGAAATGGATTCATAATTTAGTGACCAATAATGTTAGAAAAATACTTTAATGATCAATTTAAAATTTTTCAAAGGATTCGGTGACCACTAAAGAAATTAACTCAATTACCAAAGGGTGTTTGTCTAGAGAGAGAATTTCTAAAGAGAGATAAAGTGATGGTTGGGTTGGAATTATCAAAATGGATCTTATCTCTCTATTGACAAAATTGCTTTAATTTAGTGGTTTGTGGGTTGACATAGGAAAATGTCAAAGGCGTGTTTGGGAGGGTAAAGAAAAAGTCTACGCGGTTTTGGTTTTCTTGTTAGGTTAATATAGGCTATTGCCGACGAAAAGAAAGAAGAAAAAAAAAATGTGTCCTCGGACCAATTACGCACTCTATCTCCTGCACGTGGTATCCCACCATATTTTGTAAATTAAATTCGAATATTAAATTGAACGAATTGCAGACGTTCAATCTACGGGTGTTTCACGATGAAGATAACTCGTTTAAAAACTATTCTGATCAAATAAAGTCATTGTTTGACTCTTATTATTTGAGATTATAATTTTTGAAATAAATTTTTTTTTTTAAATATGTGAATAGAAAAGAGGAATTTTTTTTTTTAAAATTTACGTGTAATATTATTTTATCGAAAAATGTGTGATCGCTTAGAAAAGAGAGAAAATGATTATAATTTTAATGGGAGCCATACATGAGTAAATTATTTTTATAAAACTATTTAAATATGTTCAAAAATAATTTTGTAGTCTTCAAAGTAATCTTTCGCTCTCAAAAGCAACTACTAAAAGTGTTGTCTAAATCTGTTTGATATATTAAATTGAACGAATTTTAGATGAACATGTACAACTCATTTTTTTAGATAAATGGATTTCAATTGTTAAATAATATGACCATACCGCGACTGTGAACATTATTACTCTTTCTGATCAATTCTCTATATACATACATACGTTTATTTATTTATTAGAATACTTATTCAATCAAATATGAAAGAAAAATAATCTCTCTTTCTTGATCATATGTTGTTCGATAATAACTAAAAAAATAATAGAAATACGACGATCAAATTACGACATTAAGTTCAGGGGACCGTTTCTACTTTATAACCCTCGTAATAAACCACCCATCGATCCTCGTGACCAACACGTGCAAAGCGACAGCCTTTACAACTCATAATTCAATGAACTACAGTTTTTACTATTTCCAAGTTTTTTTAAAAAAAAATAGAAAATAAATAAATCCAAGGGCGTATACGTCAAACAAATGTAGATCGCGTAGAAACCAATTGTCAATTGAATTATGCTATAGGTACATGAATTCAAATTCATGTACCTATACAAGATAGACACATCAGGGGGTGGATAGAAAAATCAATTTTTTACTCACATGGGATGGATTTTACTCACATGGGACCAACCCCATATGAGTAAAATTCAAAATTCTGTTGGAAATTCTGTAGAAATTTTCTGTACTCACATCATTTTTCTTGTCAATTAGGTTGATTATTCAGAGGTGTTCACACGTGGAGGTGGCGCTTGAAGACTCCGATTAAGGGATGCCCGACAGCTTGTGGATGTCGTTGGGCCCACGTATTTTGGGAAACATCGACGCGTGCCTATGCGGCGTATCGGGTCGGGAAATCCAATGGTCTAGAATAGTAGGGTGACAGATCATTGATCAATCAAACATTTTGTGATCGGAATGTTGGTAGTTGATTTTTTACCGAATAAGTAGTCTCATGGTTAACTTGTAGATATACAAGTAAAGTGGGTCGGATTTTTGTGTAAGCTTCTTGTGGATTCGTCAAGAAAATCAATATTTGATTGCTCCAATCGATAAGAAAATGAGGTTGACGTAACCTATATTGAATCAATATTAACTTAGTTGGGCACCTGAGCTAAAACTTGCAGCATATGTGATTATTATGAGTATTCTTTTATTGTGGCATATTGGGTATGAAGAATACAACGATCCAGTGCAATATTGGTGACAAATCATTGATCAATTTGTGATCAACATGTATAATAGGTCGTCTTTGGTTTTTGATTTGACAAGTATCCACATAGTTAACTTGTAGATATATACGTAAAGTATGTCGAATTCGATCTATTTTGATTGCCTGGTGTAGATTGCTTGTGGATTTATCACATCCGCATTCTTTGAAGTTCAAATATACCCATCTACAAAAACGAAGTGAACGCAATCCATATCAATCTTCAGTCAGAGACTACACATGTCAACTCGGATACTTGACCTAACACTTTTTAATTTAAGGGTTAGGTTTTTACATAAGTGAATAAGAAGATGTCTTTACCCCTTTTCTTGAAGATTTCATGAATTAGTTTGGGAGAGATTTGAAAAAAAAATATATTTTTCCCAAATTCATTTTCAATGTCACATTCATTAAAAAAAAAAAAAGATATCATTTTCACGTGGCGCAATAATCATAATATCTTGCACTTCAATTATTTTCTTTATTTATTTACTCACAAAAAACAATTTTTATTCATAAGCATCTCCCAAAAGTTTACATGTCTGTATTATATATGTGATACATGATCTATTAAATAATATCAAACGAATGAGAACGCGTTGTCAATAGAGGTTAGAAATAGGAAATTGATTTCCAAAATCATGATTATTATAAGTAGGTGTTATTGACTAGGCATTTAATCACTCCAAATTTTATATAGCTAATAAAATCTCAATGAAATTTTTTCTCCTTCCAAGATGAAACGAAAAATATATAAAATCGAGAAGTTTAACTTCGATAAAATCGAATATTGGGGACTTAGAAAACAAATATTCGAATTGTATTGTAAATTGGGATTGAACATCAAGTTTCACAAAATGGGCATGTAAATGGTAGGTAAGTTGAACATAAAAATGATAGCGATTCATGGACTGACCCTTGCACACTATTATGGGAGCACTATTAGAGGCATTCTCCCATTTCTCTATCACTTCATCTTATCTTTTTTCTTTGATGCACCTTCCATCGTTGCAATTGGTCCAATAACGAACGAACACACACACACACGCACTCAGGCTCGAACGAACGCACACTAGAATTTTCCACGAAGTAAGAAACATGGAAAGTTTTTAAGTGATAATTCTAACGTGTCTGTCAATTTTGATATATTTCCATTTCCTTTACGTGATTATTCTATGGTTGGTCGGTGACCCTTAAAGTTGAATATACCACTGAGGTGCCACTTCAAAAATCGACACATACTTTTGTTTGAAGTTCACGGCTAGTTTGGATAGCTTAAAATTTCGTTAAAAAATTAATGTTAAAGTCAATAATTAATTTAATTACATAGTTTAAGAAATTCATAAATTTTATCAACTTTTCATTAGTACATTTCATCAATTTTTATCAAAAATTTTATCAAACAACCTTTTAATTCAAAAATAATGCTTTTGGTTAAATAAAAGATGGCATGTTAACTAGGATGTCAACATCAAATTACCCATGTCAACGAGACGAGCCGAACATTGAGCCGAAACTCGGGCCCGGTTCGAGCAAAAAATATTCGAGCTTTTTTTGGCCCGAGTTGAATTTGTTCGGCCAAAAATTGAGGCTTGAACCTTAGCGGATCTAGTCGGGCTCGAGCCGAGCTGGCTCGATTTTTTTTTCTCGTGTTAAACTGTCTGCAAGCTGTATGTTTTATTTTTATTTTTTTCTTTTCAATTTTATTTAACGGGTTCGGCTCTTCCGATCTGAAAATGGCTCGTGACACGGGCTGACTCGAGCTCGAGCCTTTGCCCCAAAATGGGGCTCTGCCAGAGCCTTGAGCCAGCTCGGCTCGAGCTTTTTCGAGCCGAGTCACGAGCGGCCCAAGCCGTCGAGCCATTTTATCATCCCTATGCCCAATAGTGACATAATTCTATGTGGCTTATTCTAAAAATGGCTTAATTAGTATATATACATATATATTTGGATTATTGATCATTTTTGTAGTTTTGATATATTAGACATAACATGATTGAAGTGACAAATAATAATTAATTTTATATAAAACGTGTTTTTCTAATTTTATATTACCATTTTCAATTTAATGTACCAAACATTTTTTTAACCACACCAAACATTCTTATAATATAATTGTTAATGATGAAAAATAATTAAAATTCGATAAATTTTTGATAAAATTTTGATAATCATTAGTGGGTACACGTTTAATACTTAAATGTTTATAAAACAAAATCATATATTGATTGATGGTAGACGATAAAATAAAAGGTTGACATAATCACTTCACATTCACAAGAATGTTGATCATTATTAAGGAGGAAAATGGAAAAAAGTCCTCACATAATGTTTTTTTCCCTTTTTTTCTTTTTATGAAATTCCTTAAAAATTAAAAAAAAAAATCAATGATATAGCATAACATAAAATTTAATACAAATATATGAGTTCACTTATTAAAGTTATAATAGACGAGATTTTATATAAATAAAGTGGTAGCTTTACCCATATGAACCCAAGTGTTTGGACGAAGATAACTCTATTAAAGATATTTTATTTTTAATTCTGGTCGAAGTCTTTTGTACATGTTCACATACTCTTCAGTTCTGAAGTTATTTTCCCTTGGTTGTATTCAGATGATGAAATTTGTTCGTCTTCTGTACATGTTCACATACTCTTTAGTTCTGAAGTTACTTTTATAGACTATTATTCAAATAGAAAAATAATCCTCGTCATATAGCATTCGAAATTGTACCATAATTGCATGCTGAATTGTAAGCGTATTTTAACACGCTTATATAGACTTTTTAAATTTGCATATATGATTAATCTAGCGAATTTCTACTTGATTTAGCCAATATTTGATCCCCATTATCTGAAAAACTCATTTTTTTTTTCAAAATTTATTTCAACCACACATTTTCACATAAATTTATTTAAACATAAATCGAAAATTTTTTTTCTAATTTTTAACCACATTTTTTAAAAATAGTTACTATCACAAAACACATTTTCAACTAAATATGAGGTTCAAACATAGGCTTAGTGTATATAATTTTTTTATAGTGCAAACTAGGGATGACAAAAAAATTCGACAAACCCTATACCCGCTGTGCCCCGCCCCATTCCCGACAAACCCGATACCTGCGATGCAGGAATTACCCGCTTAATTGGATATTCGGGGTAGAGACAAGGCATGAAATTTTACCCCAGGACCAATTTGGAGCGGGGACGGGTAAAGGGTGCCCCGCCCCGCCCTGTTTATTTTTTTTATTTTTTTAGAATTCAATACTTTAAATGAAAATTTTCATGAAATTTTATTAGTTAAAATGACAACTAAAATTATTTTTTCTCAATCTAATGAATAGGGACAATAAAATAAATTATCAAAAATTTAAAAAAAATTAAATGGGATAATAAACTGGACAAGAGACCCCCCCTCCCCCCTAAACAAGTAACGAGGCGGGGATGGGGCGGGGGAGGTTGCCCCAACCCCGCCGCGTTGCCATCCCTCGTGCAAACTATGATGGACAAAACTTTAGAACCGAATCAAATCAGATCGAATCGAATCCAAATCGAATTGAACCATTCGATTTAGTTCTTCTTAAGTTAAATATTCGAACTGATCGAAAATTCGAATAAGAATTGAATCTCTCTAATTTTTTTTATATAAATTAGCCAAATTATTTTAAATTTTTTAAATAAATATGCCAACTAATAAATTGAGTTTAAAAATTATTGTTTTCCTATTTCATTTTCCAACTAATTAATTTAACAAAAAATATCATTTTTCATATTTTCAATCTAAACCCAACTTTGTAATTCAAATTTCAAAGTATCAAAATTGAGTGACTTAAGTTTTTCTTAATCATTCAATCGCTTCTCAAATAATCGAAGCCGAGTGGCCGCACCTATTTTCATCTTACCTTTTTTTCTGCCATGTTCATTGAATTTTCTCCACTTTGAGCAATGTAATTTATATACAATAGTAAATGAATTTTATTAGACAACTTGTTATTTGTATATTTTTAAATTGGACAATGTAATTTTGTAAGAGTTGATGTAGTGTTGTAGTAATAGCTAATATTAAACATGTTCTTAGTTGAATTAATGTAGTGTTGTAAATGTTAAAAAATTTAATTATAGTACGGGATCGAATGGAACCGATCTATTCGGTTCCATAATTAAATTTAGACCAAACGGTTTTACTTATTAAATACCTGAAAATTCTTGTTCGGTTCGATTGGATGAGTTGTGAAGATAAAAGGTCAATGTAGAGGCAATTTGAAGGGACACTTAATTTAGTTGATATGAAGATGGAGGGACCAAATATGAAGAAAACCTGAGATGTTGACTGAAATGGAGTCATTTGACAGTGTAATGACCATGCTACATGTACACAATGGTTTACACCCGCATTAGTTGTTAGATTTCGGTATATTGATCTTAGCAATATTTTTTCAAGGGGTAAATATTTGAATGTGCATAATAAAATTTTGGAGTCAACGGTTTATTGACCATCCACTTTCCATTTCCCACTATCTATTTGCTTCAATATTTCAAAAATTCGCATTAACCTGATTAATACACTGCATAAAGAAATTTGACTCGATACATTTACTAAAATCTTAGTCTTTAACAATGGTTTGAGTATTGTCCAAATGGAAAGATGAGGAATTGTCTAGTAAGCTTTTAAAAAACAATGATTATTAGTTGTGGTTGGAGACAATGCAATTTTTCTGTTGAGTTTTGGTACACAATGAATTTCGAGTTATGATGTAAGCATCGCACTAAATTTCGGGGTCCGTACAATCGTTTTCTTGGTGCGTCCGTACAATCGTTTTCTTTATTTTTTGCGCTTTCGCTACCGTTCGCTCGCTTTCACACTTCTTGCTTGGATTCCAGTTTGATTTCGCATCTCAATTTGATTTCGTTTATTATTTGGTGATTATTTGTTAGTCTTCTTTACTTTTTTCTCATCATGACTGGTCGTAAAAATGATTCACTCCAGTTGATTAGTGTGCAATTAGATGGAAAAAATTATTCATATTTGAGTTATGTTATGAAGAATTTTTTGAGGGGCAAATCTATGTGGGTTATGTCACGAGTACAAGAATTCAACCTATATACAAGGCTTCTGATTATGCAGAATCGTTGGATGTTTGGGAGGCTGATAATTCGAAGATTATCACTTAGATCAATAATTTTGTTACATACTCTATAGGTACTTAGTTGGTAAAGCATGAGACTGCCAAAGAGGTTTGAGATCATTTGGCAAGACTATACACTCAGTCTAACTTTGCAAGACAGTATCAGTTGGAGACAAATATTCGTGCTCTTCAGGAGAAGGATTTGAGTATTCAAGAATTTTATTCTGACATGTAAGAATTATGAGATCAGTTAGCACTTACAGAGTTCGCCGAATTATGAGCATTCTCACCTTACATCGCTCGTAGAGACGAGCAGCGA
>CAIGRP010023424.1:0-19406 GCA_903798385.1 Fraxinus cuspidata | reverse complement strand
ATATGGTAATTAAATATTTTTAAATATGTTTCTATAAACTTCAAATTAATAATTTATTATGTTGTTGCTCCTAAAGTAGCACAACATTATAATTAATATTCCAGAAGATTATTAATCGTAGATTTGTCTATTACAAATATTGTTGCTATTGAAATAGCACACTATTATAATATTATAGTTAGATTTTATTTGCTCTCGAAGAGCATAATTAAATTAAATAAATTATGTTCTAACTCCTGAAAATAAATTTTTATACAATTTATTATTTCAAATAATAATATTTTATTGCTCTCGAAAAGCATGACACTCTGATTTCAATAATTTAAAAGAATATTGATATATTGCTTTTAAAGAAGCACATATATGGCTCCTGAAGAGCTAATGTTTCGAAATAATAGTTCATTGTTCTCCCTGAAATTGCACAATATTATAATTAATATTCTAAAAGAATATTACTTGCTCCTGAAGAGCATGAATTATAATTTTCAATATTTCAAAAGAATATTAACATATTGCTTTTGAATGAGCAATAATAAATACAACGTGCTCTTGAAGTAGCACATATTTCGAAATAAGTATCATTTTGAATTCGTGTGGACATTGAATAGTTTGATTACTTGAATGATATATGATTATATAATATTTAATCATATTCTTCAAAATTAAATAAAAGAATTATATCTTATATTAAACTAGAAGTTCAATTTAATTTTATTATTTGGCACAATCAGTTATACCACCACTAGAACAAATTTGATTCATAATTAAAAATTCAAATGGATATTCAACGAAGAACCAAAAGATTCTTCAATCTAATGATTTCCTACATATATTATTCGTTCTTTTTATCGACAATTGATCATTATACATCAATAATTAAAATAGAGAATGAATTTCCTATATTTTTTAAATTAACTAGGGTGATAAATGGGGTCTCGTCAGCTAGGGATGGCAATCGACCCCGCCCCGAATAGGGCAAAAAACCCGGCCCCGAACGGGGCGGGGCGAGGGTGCCCCGCCCCGCCAAGAATAAAAAAAAATTTAATAAATTGTTATTAAAAAAAAAAACTGAAAAAAAAAAATTTTTTTTTTTAAACGGGGCGGGGCGGGGGTGCCCCGCCCCGTTGCCATCTCTATCGTCAGCCTCCACGTTGACCATCTAGATATTATTTGTATCTAACAGATTTGGTACAAATATTAGATGACTGCATGGTATTCGCAACCTAAAGTTTGCGAAAGTACTACTCAAATTATGAACATAATTTTCAGATTATATAATTAAAACTATGTGTCTTTTTAATACCAGTGATCCTAAATCTCAAGTTTTTAATAAGTGTTAGTTGAGATGTCGATAAATGGTTTAATATTATTATTTGTTAAACGCCTCCAATTAATTTAAATGAGAACCAAATACTTCCCATTCCAGTTTAGGGAAAATCATTACGCATCAAGCCAACATCGTAATTCTCGTAGTTATAACTTGGCTATAGTTAGAGCCTAATCTTTCCATCAAATTATTTCGATAGTGTAGTATATGTAAAATTAATCCACCACAATGCACTGAGATGAAAAGTAAAAAATGCTGAAAATAAATTCGTAGTATGAACCCTTATCCCAAATGGGTGATATTTTATAACTCAGTAAAAATGATTGACAATTCTCTCAGCATTAGGGAAAGAATTAAGAAGCTGAGAATAATATACAAATGCACAATTATCTAAATCATTGCAAAAGATAATTCGAACCTGAAGTTTGAAAGATAATTCATTTAAATGCATTTACGGATCAAAGCGATTAACAATCTCACACATCAGCTTTAAATGTTCCAATTCGAATTGACTTCTGGAAAAACAATTTGTTGATATTCTATTTGATAAATTTATGCATGCCTGAAATGTGTAATATTCGATTATATTACAAAATCCTTCAAATTAAAATGGAGCAATTGGTAAAGATTGTCTTATTAAGGAGAAATATTATTTGTGTGATTAATGTACATAACCTAAAAGACATTTATAAGACTCTTGAAGTGCTCAAAAAAATTGCAGATTATTTGAAAATGAATTTGAGATGAAAGATTTTGGAAAATCAAATTCTGTCTCGGGTTACAGATTGAACATTTCTCAAAATGATTATTTGTTTATCAATTTATATATACAGAAAGAGTCTTAAACGATTTTATATGGATAACGCACATCCATTGACATCATCTATGGTAGTTCGATAACTTGATGTAAAAAATGATCTTTTTCGTCCACTTGAAGATGGAGAAAAAATTATTGGTCCTAAGTACTATATCTTAGTGCAATTGGAGGATTAATTTATCTTGCAAACTGTACTCGACCCGACATAATGTTTTCTGTAAATCTCTTTGCAACATATAGATCCACACTAACACAAAGATATTGAAATGATGTTAAACATATTTTTCGTTACCTAAATGGTACTATTGATTTGAGATTATTTTATTCCCAAAAGTTAGGATCTGCTTTCGTAGGATATGTAGATGCATGCCATCTCTCTGACCAATATAAAGCTAAATCACAGACAAGATAAATGTTTACATGTGGAGGAATAGTTGTATCATGGAGATTTGTGAAGCAATCCTTGACAGCAACATCCTCAAATCATTTTGAAATAATTGCAACCCATGAAGCAGGCCGAGAATGTATATGGTTGAGAAATATGACTAATTATATCCAAATATCATGCGAATTAATTTCAACAAAAGATAGACCAATTTTATATTAATGCAATCTAAATATATTATAATTTATAATTATAATAAAATTATGTTTACAGATGAGAGCTTCGATTTTAAGAAGTTAAACTTAGCTTTAATAATGTAATTTAAGTAATTAAACTTAATTTTATTAAAGTAAAATTCTAAATAGTCCAATATAAAATAATTAACTTTACACTTAATACCCCGTTTGAGCCACATTATTTTTTTAATTTACGTTCTTCTACTTATTTTCAATCACACATTGTTCAATAAAATAATATTTTCTATCCCATCAATAAATTTTTCTTCTTTTTCAACAACATATTCCAAAATGGATATTAAATCTAGTTAAATATATTAAATGATAATTAATCTACTATTATATTAATGCAAATCTTTATTTATTATAATATTATTTTATATGTGTATATATTATATATATTGAGCTTCAATTTTAAGTAAATAAACTTAAATTTGGTTAATATAAATTTTAAGTTCTCTAATGTAAACAATGAAATTTATATTTAAAAAGGGACAAAATGAAGTGGAGTTATATTAAATTTTTGGAGTTATAATATAATTTGTAATTAGAAATGATTATTGTACATTTATAATTAAAGGCATTGTTGTCAAAAGCAAAATATATGAGGGCAGAAATAAAAACTAAAAGTTTTCCATACCCAAGTTTCAATTATTGATATTATTGTTTTCATATTATAAACATAATATTAACATTTGAAGCATTTATATTTTATATAATAGGCATAAATTTTCAAAATCTGTTACAAATATAGGTAAATAATGTAACCAATAATGTTCTTAATCAGTTTATGTTGATTTAGAATTTCAACAGTGGTTATTCAAATAATTAATTACTTATTATTCAATCACGATGAACAAAACCTATATCATTAACTATTTCTTTAAAGGTAATGAATGTGATTTTCTTTTTTATTTTATTTTTTGTGTGATCCTTCGGTTTCTTTGAAAATTGTTAGACCTCAATTTTCCCTTATGGTTATATGATTTTCATTTTTTCAATATAAGAATTTTCAATTTTTTCTTTTATTTCAATGAAGGTAAATCAAGAACACATGTTCAATAATGAATAAAAAACATTATTACGTATTATTGTTTTTTCGCAAAAAACTATATTTATATAGAAATAATCATATTATTTAACATTATATTATAAACTATCAAGTATTATACATAAATTATATTTCATTTGAAGATCAATTAACTGAAAGATGAGAACCATGTTTAATATTATAAGTTGTAAAATTTACTCAATGCATTAAAAATTAGAAGGATTAAATAAGGACATAGTTGACAAAAAAAAATTAAAGAGAAATTGTAAATCAAGTAAGGGTATATTGAACTATAGCTAAAGAGTTGAAGTGTCTTGAAGAATACATTTGAGATCTTGCGTGAAAACTCAATTACATAAATATTTTGGTCGTGGATTCTTGATTTTTCCGGTATTCATTCAGATATTGACGGCCATCTATTGCACTTAACTTCCTTCCATTGAAAAAGTTGCAGTGTTGCATACTTGCATATGGTAAAGCAAATGTAGCCATTTACGAAAGAAAAATCAATGCACTTTCAGTAGACAACAATGCAAATTCCAGAGTAAAAAATTCTGCAAGTTCCAGCTATCAAGAAGCAATACAAAAATTTAAATGCATATTACCCAAAATCAGGTCATGAATAAGTGGTCCAAAAGCCTAATTGGAAACAAAGTAGAGCAGTGTGCAGAAATAAAACCAAGTATCTAATAAAATGATAGAAACAACAGAGGGAACGCCACTAGCTTAATCGACCTCCTCAATCTTGGGACCAGCTCCATTACCACCGCTAGGAGCAGGACCATCATCGTCCATGGCACCACCCATATCGCCACCTGCACCCTGGTACATCTTAGCAATGATGGGATT
Organism: Fraxinus cuspidata; assembly: GCA_903798385.1. Taxonomy (NCBI): domain Eukaryota; kingdom Viridiplantae; phylum Streptophyta; class Magnoliopsida; order Lamiales; family Oleaceae; genus Fraxinus; species Fraxinus cuspidata. The sequence goes on along the minus strand of CAIGRP010023424.1, from coordinate 14,741 downwards.
GCAGATGCTCTCCAGTTCCTTCATCTTGTCCTCAAACTCGTCCGACTCTGCAAGCTGGTTGCTTTCAAGCCATTGGATGGCCTGCTCAATAGCATCCTCAATCTTCTTTTTGTCATCTGCAGAAAGCTTGGAGGCAATCTTCTCATCCTTAACAGTGTTCCTCATGTTGTATGCATAGTTCTCCAAGGCATTCTTTGCCTCTGCTTTCTTCTTGTGTTCCTCGTCCTCGGACTTGTACTTCTCAGCTTCCTGAACCATCTTCTCAATCTCCTCCTTGGAAAGTCTACCCTTATCATTGGTAATAGTGATCTTGTTCTTCTGTCCTGTGGTCTTATCCTCAGCAGAAACATTCAAGATACCATTGGCATCAATGTCAAAGCACACAGTAATCTGAGGAACTCCCCTGGGAGCAGGAGGAATACCAGAAAGCTCAAATTTACCAAGAAGGTTGTTGTCCCTGGTCCTTGTTCTCTCTCCTTCATAGACCTGAATCAGGACACCGGGCTGGTTGTCCGAGTAGGTAGAGAAAACCTGCTCCTTCTTGGTTGGAATGGTGGTGTTCCTAGGAATCAACACAGTCATAACACCACCGGCAGTTTCCAGACCAAGGGAGAGAGGAGTGACATCCAAAAGCAAAAGGTCCTGCACCTTCTCATTACCCTCACCACTCAAAATGGCAGCCTGGACAGCAGCACCATAAGCAACAGCCTCATCAGGGTTGATACTCTTGCATAGTTCCTTCCCATTGAAGAAATCCTGCAACAATTGTTGAACCTTGGGAATCCTGGTCGAACCACCAACAAGAACAACATCATGGACACTGCTCTTGTCCATCTTGGCATCCCGCAAACACTTCTCTACTGGTTCCATGCACTTCCGGAACAAGTCCATGTTAAGTTCCTCAAATCTGGCACGAGTGATGGTGGAATAGAAATCAATACCCTCGTAGAGTGAGTCTATCTCAATGGTGGTCTGGGCAGTGGATGAGAGAGTTCTCTTTGCTCTCTCACAAGCAGTCCTCAACCTCCTAAGAGCTCTGGGGTTGCCGGTGATGTCTTTCTTGCTTTTTCTCCTGAATTCCTGGACAAAGTGATTCACCATCCTATTGTCAAAATCTTCTCCTCCAAGGTGAGTGTCACCAGCAGTGGCCTTCACCTCAAAGATACCCTCCTCAATGGTTAGAAGAGAGACGTCAAAAGTACCACCACCAAGATCAAAAATCAACACATTTTTCTCACCAACGCTGGTTGCCTTCTTGTCAAGACCATAAGCAATAGCAGCAGCTGTCGGCTCATTGATGATACGCATCACATTGAGACCAGCAATTACACCAGAATCCTTGGTTGCTTGACGTTGAGAGTCATTGAAGTATGCTGGGACAGTAACAACAGCATTCTTAATGGTAGTACCCAGGTATGCCTCAGCAATTTCTCTCATTTTAATTAGAACCATGGAAGAGATCTCCTCAGCAGCAAATTGCTTCTCTTCACCCTTGTAGTTGACTACAATCATGGGTTTGTCTCCAGGCCCAGGGATGACTTTGAAGGGCCACAATTTCATGTCACTCTGTACAGAGGCATCACTGAATCTCCTACCGATCAACCTCTTAGCATCTGTTAAAATTAAAAAAGGAATGAATCATTAATTAATGGTAGACAGGCAAATCTCAAGTAAGGTGCATAGCAACATTATTTTGATAGTAACAAGATCACAATTGCAATATACTGTAAACGGAAACACTTTATGCGTCAGCATGTGAAGAAACACACCCATTTATTGTAACCTAAGAACCAAAAAGCATCAATCGTTTTATCATAAACAACATCACTCTAGCACTGCAGAACTGAAACCTCAGTATAAAATTTTGAGAAAAACAACAAAATAGGGTACATTTTTCTACTATCAATTTCCAACAGTAAATCTAACAATGCAGAGCTTCATGTATAAGTATTGTCGAAGAAGTGCGCATATGTGATAATTTGAACAAATGACTGTTAAATCTTTGTACCTAATAAGTATTAAGATCACATCCTAAGCAACAGAGCTGCAAAAAATTATTTTCCATTCGCCAGTAAATTGGTGGAAAAAAAAAATAAGGCAACTCAGAATTTATATATTCAGATATAAAATATATTATCCTATAACCAGCACTCCTGTAAATGAAAGAGTATAAGCGACAATTGACATGTGAAAGATTCATACATTTTTTCATCCATACAAAAAATTATATTAGCTGCATGACATAACAGGGAGCAGTGATTTTACATGAAGCTATTCATGGGAATGATGAACCCATGTTACTTATTGTCCAACAAACTGTTAAAAAATCTTGTTCAAAACTAGATCTATTGTTTGAAGAGCAAAACACAGAAAAATTATATGCATAAAAAGCTCGGAAATACCTTTTTAACACCAATATAACGGACACTAGTCACTAATACATAAACATAAAAGCTTTAACAGTAAACAATTACTCACAGATTTACTATAAAAAAACATAAAAGAATATATATATATATATATACACAACACTCTCAAAACAGATCTAGCAGAAAAAAAACATAAATCTTAGCAAAATAAAACGTGCATTAGCTTATTTACAGTAAAAGAGAACGGATCTTACCGAAAACAGTGTTTATCGGATTCATGGCAACCTGGTTCTTAGCGGCATCGCCTATCAGTCTCTCGGTGTCGGTGAAACCCACATAAGACGGCGTCGTTCTGTTTCCTTGGTCATTTGCGATGATTTCCACACGGTCATGCTGCCACACCCCAACGCACGAATATGTTGTGCCGAGATCGATTCCAATAGCTGGTCCCTCTCCTTTTCCTGCCATTGCTGCTCGAATTTGAGTAGGCAAGATATTTAGCGTAGAGAAGAGAAGTGGTGCTGTGGAGAACTAGGGTTTCAAGAGAGAGAATGACATTGAATCAGAATTATATATAGCAGCGGCCGAGTCCAATTTTCGTGTTCTAGAATGTTCGAAACCCAAAATGGAAGGCAACCGTTGGATTGGTTGTGGAAGAATATTGATGGTGTAAGATTCTTTCCGTTATTTTCGCAAACTGACTCAGTCCTTTTCCACGCCTGTCGCCAAAAAAGAAAATTCCACGTCGATTATCGTGATACATATTTGTGCTAACAATTATAAATAATTTTTTGGGTAATTAGCACGTAAAGTCTCCACCTTTCATTGTTATTGTAAAAAACGTTCATACATTTTTTTTTTACATTTTCACGCTTATCTCCACATTATATTGCCCAAATGGTCTTTTTCACTCATTATCTTAATTAAAAATTATGAAATGACGAACTTACACATCTCTTTAAATAAAACAAAAAGAAAAAGAAAAAAATTAATTACAACAACAGTCCTAAATTTTGTTTAAAAAGAGCAAATAATCACAAATAAATTATTAAAATAGTAATTAATCCATAATGTCACTATCTTTCACCATTATTATGAAAAACATCAATACCTTTTTTTTTTACATTTTCACTCTTAATTTAAACATTTGATTGCGCAAACCATCATTTTTATCCATTTTCATCAATTTTCTCAATAAAAAGCTATGAATTGACGAATATATCATCATATTTAAATAAAAAACTAAAGAATTAATTGCAATCATAGTCCCAATTTTTTTTAAAAAGTGCAAACAAGTCTCCATTAAATTAATTTTTTTTAAAATGCAAACGAATCTTAATTAAATTTATTTTTTTAAAAAAATGCGAACGAGTCCCAAATAAATTATTAAAAAATTATAAATTTAAAAAAATATTTTTTTATTTAAATATGAGGATATATTCGTCATTTCACAATTTTTTATTAACAAATTGGAAGAAAGTAGATATAAATGATGGTTTGTGCAATAAAATGTGTAATTAAGGGTGAAAATGTCAAAAAAAAATGAAAAGTATGAACGTTTTTCGCAATAACAGTGAAAGATATGGATATTATGTATTAATACCCTTTTAATAATTTATTTATGATTTATTTGGGCTTTTTAAAAAAATTGGGACTGTGGTTACAATTAGTTTTTTCTTTTCTTTTTGTTTTATTTAAAGACATTAGTATATTCGTCATTTCATAAATTTTAATTGAGAAAATATGTGAAAATGATCATTTGCACAATGAAATGTAGAAAGAAATAACGGTGAAATTGTCAAAAAATAAAAGGTGCGGATGTTATGTGCTAATTATCCATAATTTTTTAGTAAACTTTAATAAAAAAAATTGATGAAATATATGGTCAAAAAATTGATACAAGTTATAAATCTCATGATATATGTAGTGAATATTAACTTTGACTTCGATTTTTATCAATTTTCTTTAGCTAAAAATTTACTAGAGTGAAATTATGATTTATCTACGATTTTATTTAAATAAAGTAATTAATTGGCTATAAGTTAGATCTCGCTTTCAAAATGTACTTTTGCAATTACACGACTTCACCAATCCCGCAAAGGAGGAGAAATTGATGGTCCCGTTCAATACTATCACGAAATTTAGCTACAAAAACCGTAAATGTTCGTCCAACAATTTTCGTTTAATTCATCACATCACATGTACTGAAATTGTGATTCCAAGTGTGTTTTGGATATATCGGCATTTCCAACTATTGTTGATAACATCAACCGGGGAAGTTAGATATGTGTGCTGAAGAGCATATGAAAATAAATGACTTAGGCAGACAATGACAAATGATTGAGGCTTCAAAATGACACACATTGCATAATGCTCTTCTTAGAACATATTGGTATGCAGGACTCGACACAACTAACAGAGGGACATGTAAGATTTTAATCCATTTTTATGTCTAATTCAACCGATCAAACATTTTTCAATATATGTGCGGGCTTCTTACTAGGACAAACCCGTGAAATGTTAGGCCTCGATGCTCAAGTTGCTGGGCTGAAAAGCAAGATTATTATAGGTTTTTTTGCTAGCCACTTCCCAAATTGCTCTCACGAGTGTAGGTTTTGTGTACAAGTATAATTTACAATGAAAGTATTCCCCCGCAGTTGATCTTGAAGGACTAATCCAGAGCAAGACAATTTATTGGATGCCTCCATCAAGAAAACAATCATTACTAATTACCTTGTTTCCATTCTCGTCTTAACTAAGTTGTGCTTATTTGGTGCTTTCTTAGTTTCGTTCGATTTTGACTGTGACACTCCATTGAACTGAACTTCTCAGCCAAAATATGTGTTGCTACGGCTTCAAATTTCCGGGATTATTTATAGTTGACTAGTATGCTAGAGAACCACAGGTTCTTGCATCCAATACAGGAACGATCGCTAATGATATATTATATGATACTCGCAGTTTTCGAGTAATTCCCATTAACATAAATTTGATCCGGTAAATGTTGAAAATCACACTAGATAATAGAGTCGTCTAGGTGTGCAAGAGAGATTGATCATGAACTTGTGTATTAGTATATTTAATGACAGTGAACATACAAATATTATTCCAGAAAGTTTGCTTGTTCCAAGAAGCACGAATTTTGGTTTTTTACTCAAAATTCTTCCTTTGACTCCCTCAAAAAAACAAGGTTTGATCAGAGTCGGCCCCAATATTTTGGGAATCTTATGCCAACTTCAAATATGGAGTCCTATGAATGTTAAACTCCTGTTTGATTGAGATTAAAATCAAAATTTTAGAAGATTTTGATAAAAGTTTATGAAATGTGTAATTGGAAAGTTGTGGATCATATGAAATGTGTGGTTAAAATTAATTGTTGACTTTGAATTAAAAAATATTAAAAAAACAATTAAACCTAATAAAAAAATTGGAAAACAAAATACAAGATTTAAACTTCAGTACAAACATAAAAAAAGAATAATAAGTAGATCGAGAAAATCCAAACCAAATTACATAACACGTAGAAAGACATTAATTTAATTAAAACGTTAATCAATACAATGATACTGAAAAATTGAAAAAAAATGTAAAAAATAAAACGAAATGCAAAAATTTAGAGATATAAATGAATATTAGTGCATGTAGCAGCAACTCCTTGAATAAGTATAAAACCCACAACAAGAGCATTATAATAAGTAATGTCCGTAAATTATGAAGAGAGAAAAGTGATCTTTTGTTTTTTTTAGAAAAAGAAAAATGATAGTTGTAAAAATGAGTGGTCAAATTAATTATATATAGAAAATAGCCGTGATATGTTGTGTACAAATTTTATACCATTTATACCATTTTTTTTTTCAGAAATGTTTGCATTTTCATATTTTATTAAATTATTATGTTTGCAAAATAATTCTAATTTAAAGAACTTCGTAATTATAATTTCCATTTTTATTCAACCAGTCAACTAACTTTACATAATTTGAGATCATCATCAAAGCGGGACCTTAGACGATAGTCTATGCCGCCTATAGTCAAGGCCGGCCTAGTTCTAATCTCGTAACAACCTCCTCATAAATCCTACATTTTCCTTTCCTGGGTTGTTTGTATAATATGTAGGATTTGTTACTGAAAGTCCAACTTCTTAATGTAGGTACCTCGTCTCTTAATTCGAGAAATATAAGTATAGCCATTTTGATACATTGGTTTTCCCCTGCATCATGCACAGTGCCTTTTCAGTACATGAGATTTATTACAAATCTTCTGGTGCATGGAGGAGAACTATTGCAGTTAAGAATTATGTATCGCTCTGATAACAATTTCTTGAGAGTTCGAGCCTAATTAAAGACGAGAAAAATAAGCAGTATGAAGAATATTGGTTCACACAACAACATAAGATTTATGTGGAAGAAAAGACAAATTTCATATACCAAGATATTAAAATTGTCTTACAAGATTTGATACCGTCAATCTTAAATCTAAACAATTTCTCAAGTTTTTAATATATACAACAATAATCTAATTGTTCTTTTAAGTTTTTAAAAGTCTACACAACGTGAAGTATATATATGAACTTATTATAAGTGTTATGAATAAAATACAACTCAAGAAACGAGTCAGAATCGAAAAATGATTTCCGCACAAATAACATTGATGCTCGAGCGAAACGATGCCGCCAAGTGGGCTCCAGCACTTTGTTTCATTTTCACCATCGAAGCTTGAGCGCCAAAGTTAGAAGCCAGCAAGCGAAATTGTAACAACATTTTCTTCACCAAAACTCTAAAAAAGCAAGTCTTCAATTATCTAAAATCCTTTTACCCGTCGAACTTTCAATTCTTAATGAACTTTGATCCCTTTTTCAACTTGGGGTCCAATCCATGAAAACTTTTGTTCCTTTTATCAATTTATCAACCTAATCCTAATTCCACTAGGAATTTGACTCATACTCTTACACATCTGCAATAGTAACAACTTATTTTTATTTATTACCTTCTATCACATGAATCTTTTGTTGAATGACATTAACAAAAGACAAAATCAGTGAAACACGATGACTAGAAAAAAAAAAGAATAAGAATTTAAATACCATATATATTTAGTTTGTAATCTTAATGAACTATTTATTCGTTACACTGCTTTCAGTAAATTATATAAGTAGCAAAGTTACTTATTTAAAGATCATGGAAGATAAGGGCCATTCCAAGCTTTAGCTCAACTTCTTGCTCAGTTAATTTTTAGTTGTATCGAGGATAAGAAAATGTGATTTTAACTAATCCCAGAATTTCTAATTAGGTCCTTTATTGAGAGTGTAGTTAATGAAAATGACGTTGAGAAAAATATCCCACCAAACGGTTAGTGATTGCAGCGAAGACGAGCAAAAAAGACATTTACAAACTAGAATTGGTTCGGTTAAACTGTCAACGACCATAGGAGAATAAGACTTCTTTAACTTAGAAAGCCTCAAAATACAAGAATTTCCTCACCCTTTCAATCTCTCCTTAAACAAAATTGGGCCTTGATGTCCGTTACACAAGTACCTGTTCTTCTTATAGTTTCTCTCGACTCAATTTTCTCCCAACACCACGTCAGCTTCTTTGAACTCTATGTCATGTGTCACCATATTTCTACACAAAGCTAATAGACTCGCTACCCATGGAGCACCTGTATGATAAGGCATTGCATGCGCTTATTCGAGCTTCTATTTTTATTTATTTATATGTAAATTGAGCGAATATCTACTTATTTGGTGTAAATTACGTTAATTGTAGGAAAATCTCAATTTGAATATAATTAATGTGAAACGGGTCTATTTGGAGTTTAATTGGAGTTGTTATGGATCAATTGAAGACTAAACAAATTGCAATAAATCAATTGGAAGTATTAATGGAGCATTTGATAAAAATTCAAAAGTTTCAAAAGTTAAATTCGACAATTGAAAAGTTTGAGGATTAAATTGTAAACTTTTAAAACTTTCCTTTGGTCAATCATAATGATTTTAGAATGAATAGCATTTAATTGCAAACATTAGAAGATGAATGACTAAAATCACAAGAGAAAAAGGAGTTTAATTAGAAAAGGGATTTGTTTCCCTTTTCTTCTCAAACTTTTTGATGGAAATCAATTGGAACGGAGATTTTATCTAAATTTTATTCTATAAATATATACCCCAGTCCAACAATTAAAAAAAGGCTGGGAGGATTTTATTAGATACATATATTCAAGCCAAGATTTAGGGGATTTATTGTACACATTTTATACAAGCTCAAAATGAGGGAAAAAAATTTGAAAAAAAAAAAATCAATCAAGAAGCTAAATTTCAAGATTTTACAAGAAGAATGCACAATTTTGGTGTAAAATCTTCATATTTTTTTTCTTAAAACCCCGATGATGTACTTTAATTCAATCTTGATTTATTTTCTTCCATGATGTGTAATTAAGTAATTAATTGGGACGAATGATTGTAACTTATTTTTGAACCTTAGTTTTAATTAAAAAGTTTTAAATCTCCAATTGATTTTGTGAATTGTTTTTACTTCTATTCTTAATGACTGAATTAATTAGTCATTAATTCATTGATTTTGCGAGTGACAGTTATGTTGAGAGGTGGATTATTCGTAAAAGTTGGGAACTAGTATAAAAGCGTAAAGATTCCTTTTCAGTTTATGTGGCGGCACATGAATTCTTAGAAAATTAATGCATTTAACTAAAGCGTATTCAAATTCACATAGAGATATGAACTTAACTTAGTTAAATAGAATCAATTTGAACTCGAGAGAAGTAAATTGAATATGTTGGAAGAATTTGACCAAGTAAACATAATCAATTGTTATAAACTTTGATGATTAACATTATGGAGATAGTTATAGTGAACTCGTGAATCCTAACATTTAAACCATCGTATATATAAAAAAAAATCACTTTTTATTTTTTTCATATATTTAAAATAAAAAAAAATAAGATAAACTACTTCTATCTGCTTTCAATCGAATTGAAGTTTGGAATAATTTAAACAATAGTTAAATAGTAGTCATCGTGGAAATAATTATCCGGATTCTTAGGCCCATTTTATTATTTGTTACGATCTGTACACTTACGAGGTATAAAATTGACAACACCATGCACTTCCTTTTCGTTTTTGTAACTTTTTTTCTCTCCTCGACAACTCCTCTACCTAAGGTTTTTTTTTTCTTTTGCAGTGTACAAATATTCCATTGTGATGGTACTATTATGCCTCTTCTGATGAGGCTTTAAGTCATCCCTACGTGGCAACCAACTAGCAAGACAATCAGGCCTACACTCCATATCACAATTCCCACTTGGTTAAGATGGGGATCATAGCCGAGGTGATGCATCACTATTCATTGTACCATGGAGGGCCGAATCTCTAAAGTCAAGATGATGGCCACGTCTGCTGCATGAAGAAGTCCAAGGCAATTTGCCTCCTAATTGATGGAAATCACCTTCTTACATTACTTCTTCCAATAAGATCTTTTGTACAAATCTTCTCGTGATTGATTGATGGGATAACACTGCAGAATAAGCTTAAAAGGTCAAATTGTCAATCTATATTTCAGAGATTACACTAGCTTTAGAGTGGCTGCTCATCAAAGTATTAAATGTCCCGTCAACCTAAGATTGATGGTGATACTGGAGAAGACCTCATCCATCAGGATGAGGCAACGTGCCATTTCATCAAACGTTTATTATTTCTCTTTTACTATTATAAAAAAGTTCACACGTTTGAAGGTATAATAACTTTAGATGCTGAAAGCTAAATTTGCTCTCAAATTATATTCACTTCTTACCCTCCTAGATCTGACATTTTTTTACTTTGTAACTCACGTTTTTAGCATATCTCACACTCTAAATTTATTTATACATCGACTGATTTGAACATTGGAGTGTGCTCGGTCACCTCCCTCATTATTGGAGATGGCCACGTACGACTTACAATTTGTCTAATTGTACAGAGTAAAGCTTATGTGAACGTGGGAGGAATTGAAATTCGTTGACGTCACCTGTTAAAAAAAAAAAGTATTATAATCATAGCTTGGTCATCAATCTTTATGGTAAGTTACTGTTCCTTGCCCAACCTTTTATCTTTTCTTTCCTTTTGCGACTCTTCCTTTCCATTTCCTTGTATTTAATTGCTTCAATTACTTCCGTCAATTGAAGTGCTCAGCTTGTTACTCGTTTCCTTTTCTACGTCATACTGCTGCAATAAACTCAAATTAAATCTCTATTAAATTCGCTAGTCAAATTTCCAATAATCTCTAACTTGACTCATGTTCTTCACCAAACCCATATTACGTCCTGATAATAGTTGTCGCACCAATACATCGGTACGTGTCATCATTCCACGATTAATTGTAGTTAACATGAATTAATTATCAAGTTTATAAAACATAACTTTGCAATTTGATTTATTTGTACTATTCAATCTTCCTGTCATTGACCAGAAAACCCGTCTTAATCATTTCATTGACAATCTTTAACAACAAAAAAGCAATCTTCTGCATCACTTAAACACCACAATTCTACCACTGTGTGACTTGATTACCATCACAACTCTACCTTGGTGTCGGTCTATCACCAGAACTCCAGCTCAAACTTTGAAATTTAAGCTATGATGCCACTTTTTATTTCTTCATGTTCAAAAAAAATAAGATTGTTTAGATCGTATGAGAAACAATCACATTTTTTAAAAAAACCTAGATTTGTAGCATAACACAGATATCTATTTCGAAAAATATGTCAAAAATGTAATTTTCGTCGAACAAAAAGGAAAAAGCTCTTATACCTGCAATAAAAGGATGTATGAAATCGATCTTCTTAGCCTTATTGGTTTTTAGTGATAGGTTCTATAGGAACTATTGAAAAAAAAAAAATCCCATTAAACGTGCAATGGACATGGTGAAATCGAAAAAATAAAAGCAAGTCGAAAAGACAAAAACATGAATTAAATGTGGTTTGGCAAAGGGCATTCAATGACATGAGAATGTGACTTTATCAACTTAGAAAATCTCACAATACAAGAGTTTTCTTGTCTTTTCAACCTTTCCCTGAACAAAACTAGAACGCTCGATGTACATTGTACACTTTCGTATACCGTCTTTATCTTGTTTCTCCCGTCTCAATTTTTTCAGGACCACGTCAATTTCTTTGAATTCTATATCGTGTGTCCCCGTATTTGTACACAAAACTAATAAACTCACTGCCCACGTCAATTCCTTTCACAAATCTTCCTTTTCTTTGTATTTAATTGCTAGAATATCTTCACTGAGTTGAAGTTTACAACTTGATACTTTTTTTTGCCTTTTCCATGCATCACGCGGCTCCGCCATTTCTTTAGTTTAATTAATAGACTAAAATATCTGTTCAGTTAATTTGAGTTGTATTCCCAACAATTAATAAAATGTAATTAATATAGGGGTGATAATGTTCACACCACATTTTTTTATAACTATACTATATTTTAATTATGTTAAACGCTATTAACTTTATTCATTATCACACTTATATCCTTTTCTTTTTTCTTCTTCATATTTTTATTTTTAACATATTTCTAACAAAAAATTCTTGTTCTTAATCACGATTTTTGTTTAAAAGTATTGTTATGTGCTTTAAAATTAGATTCAAATATTTAATCACATTTTTGCATTTTTATTTATTCCATTGTTTTAAAAAATACAATGGACAAATGAATATCATAAAAAATTTCTTTGAAAGAACTAATAATTAAGAACAATTTATGTTAATTTAAAAATAAGAGTACGGTGAAAAAAAAGTTTGAGATATAAATATGATAATATGTAAATGTTATGAATCTTTCGTGAAATTAAAATATAGTTTAGTTATTAAAAATTGTGGTGTAAATATATTTAACCTTGGTGCAGTCGAAAATATAAATTTATTTACATTTTTCCTACCCCTATATTAAATAATAGTTTAAATATGATTATTGATTAGTTCATATTTGTTGATAGTATAACATGTTAAATAGGGACTTATTAGAAAACTACGAAATCAAATGTAATCTTAATAAGGAAAGTGACTTGTAATGTGAGAGAAATTAAAAAGGAAAGCAAACATATTTTTATGGATAGGGGAGTATTAAAAAGATATTAAAAAAAAAAACGATTGAAAAGGCAAAAATAGAAAAAGAACTCTTAAGAGTATGTTTGATTGATATGAAAAATATATCATAGAAAAGAAAATATTTTCCTTATTTTGAGGAAAACAAAAACATACCCCCCCCCCCAAAGAAAATGTTTTCTTTAAAAACAAGGAAAATTAGGCATATTTTTAAAAGTTAAAAAATATTTTCCATAGAAAAAATAGCAATCAAATACTTCAAAGTAGGAATTTAGGTGAAAAATTATATTTTTCATGGAAAATAAATGCAATTAAACATACCCTTATAGAATTGGGTTCTTGGAATGAGTTTAGAGTTTAGTGATTGTACCAGGAAATTCAAGAAATCTAAGCTTGCTTGTTTGTAATGGAATGAGATTAACATAATAGATAGAAGAAAGATTGAGAATTTGTGTTGTTTAATGTTAGTTAAATTTAGTCTTTCTTATGATCTTTCAACCCAAATAGAACGAAAACCCCCTTCGATTTTGGATCAAGTGCCTCAACTAGCTTGCTAACCGAGTGTACATTCTTGTATAATTTATTGGTTCTGCTAATATTTGTGACATGAAAATTTTTCATTCGTCAAATTGTATATTGAGCCACAAAAATATAGAAGGAAAGACAAAACTACTACCAATTTCGCATTGTAAGAGCCCAAGGTGTATTAAAGCAGGGAGCAGCAACCCACAACATAGTTATTAATCTCGGACCGGACCAGACCTGCCCGATTGGGGAATGAGTGGACATCCGATCAGCAATCCAACCATTAATGAACTGGGTGAACCGGCTAGTTTTGGCATATACCATGCGAGATAGTTCAGTTTAACTCGGCGATTTGATCAAAAGGTTCCAAATTTTTGTATGGTGGTTTGATTTCACAAACTCCTGTCACGAAATTTACCACTCCGACTGCTTCCAAATGACAAGTACTATGAGTTCAACCATCATTATTATTACACCGAAAACTCCAGCTATTTTCTTGCATTTCAGTTATATTTATGAATTATTATTCAATTCTATTAATAATGTTGGAGATTAGGGTATATTTTTAACAAGAACTTGTTTATATGTGTAAAACTTCAAAATTAGGAGAGACTTCGAATTTTGGATCTTTCGTCTGGATAATTCATCACAAAATGGATTAGCTCCAAAGTATGAAAATTTGGATTTACGAGCAATAATTTTAAGAACGCAAAATTTTGAATCCACCAAATTATGAAAAAAACAAATTAACTCACGAATTTTATTAATTGAAGATGATGAAAAAAATGAGTTAATCAATTATTTATAAGGGTTTATGAAAATCTAGTTTAAACAAACTAAAATTCAAAAAAATTCAAAATAAACTAAATGACAAAAGTAGCACTAAAATTTTAAATACAGTTTTCAAGTCTAAAATGAATTCGGATGGCCAAAACCTATCATGTATCACAGCAAAGTCGTGTGTTCTACTCGTCTCATCGTTCTTCTTCCGAAATGATATTATAGGCCCAAACCGAAGCTTAACTGTCACACCTGCGCTATTGTCTTTTTTTATTTTTAGTCCAATTCTTCTTTTATTCATTCAAGCATCTGTTCTATATCAATTGTTGTTCAATGTAAGAAACAATTCAACTCCTATAACAAGTAGGATAAAGAAAACTAATTCTCATTCTACCTCGGACAATACAAAATCACACATAACAAATGTTTACATTACGTGCAATAAAGATCAAACTTCACATTTTGATCTCTTTACAAGAAAAGGGTGACACCCCTTTGCTTGCATGTCGAATGCGCAAGTAGTGGCGTAGCCACAATTTTCGTAATGCAAAAGGGACGAAAAAATCTTAAAGGGGCAAAATATACGTTTTTAAATTTTCAAAATTTTCACATATATTTGAAAAAAAAAAAATTCAAAATGTTGATGGAGCAGTAGTCACAAGCAACTGCCCAGGAAATTATTATCACTCTAATGTTAGCATCATGCTAGCACTTTCCAATTATTAGAGACTCGATTCAGCCCGACTCAACTTTTTAGACACACTTGTTTTCCTTTTCCAGTATAGATATTCGCTATCGGAAGGGATATATTAGAACATGAGTAGTGAATCCCAGTTGTGACTCGTGATGCGATTCCAGTGCAATTTACAGATAATGGCATCTATAAAGTTCCATTTGTCTACCATTTTGCAGGGAAGACTGGGTAATATCAGAATTGATTCTACTCTGATAATGGTTTGAATATCAACAATTTGACTT
>CAIGRP010023415.1:0-14092 GCA_903798385.1 Fraxinus cuspidata | reverse complement strand
AAACAAACTTCAAGTTCAGGTATTGGATCACCCTTAATTATTTTCCAAAAAATAATATTTTACACACACAGGTGTGTTCACATGTATATATAACTTATATAAGTGTGGAAGTGTACAGAGTTTTTATGCTTTTATTTGATTAATTTGAAGAAGGAATTTTAACTTTTGCAGCTGAATGTCATCTATGCTTCCTTATGCTGATTGAATTTTATATGGAGTATATAGTTAATCTGGTTTGCTAACTTTGACAGTTTTTTATTATTATTTTTTTATTTTGATGATGAACAGATTTGGAATTGTGGGGCGTGAGGAGTTGGGAGAGGATTGGCTAAAATGAAGAACATTTGTTCTTTTCTAATTGTAATCCTATCGGGTCTCTTTGTTCTTGGGAAAGCAGAAATATACATTGTGACAGTTGAAGGCGAGCCTGTGATAAGTTATAAAGGTGGTGTTGATGGTTTTCTAGCCACTGCCGTGGAATCTGATTCTGATGAGAAAATTGATGTCACCGGGTATTTTTAATATTTATTTAAACCTGACTATATATTTATAGAATTTCTATGAGTTTGTGGTTGATGCCTTTTCTCGTTCAAGTTGTCTTATGGTAATTCTACATGTGCCTGCTTGATTTTATATTTAGATCAATGGTCGCTTCATTTGTTCACTGTTAGTTATTATTATTATTATTATTATTTTTTTGAATTAGTGGTTTGGTGGAACTTGATTGTCAAAGAAAAGCTTAGAGTATGAGAAAACGGGTCTTCTAGTGGTGATATCGTCAACATGTCTGTCTTTCATTTAACTTTCACAGGCTAAGCATCATAAGAAGTTGTTTGACCTTAGTTTTAATTTTGTGTTAAGCAATGCTTATTTCTTTATCAATAAAATATTTTGAGACAATGTTGTAAAGGAAAAAATAAGGCTGACAATTTAAGTTCGTGCAAATTCCAGTGAAATTGAGATTTAGTTTATTACTACATAATGTGTGGTAAAATTGCCTCAATATATTGTATGATATATATCCCCATTTTGGTCTAGAGAAGATTTTTTATCGCTTTTGCTTTCATTTTCTTGGGGAGATATTCTGTTATGATATGCCATGTTTCCTATTGACCTTTTATTGGTTTTTGGTGGTCAGTGAATTTCAAGTTTCAACTAAATGCATCATCGTGAAATTGGCACCAAAAATGTACCAGGAATGCACTGTATGATGCGTGTTGCATGCTGTGACAACAGAAGAGTTCTGTCAAAATAATTTGCTTCATAACCAAACAGCCAAGTCATATGTTTCTGAATCGGCCACATAGTATAAATAGTATATACCATAAGAATTATGTAAATGCAAATTTGATTGTTGAAATGATTTTCCTTTTGCGAGAAAGAAATGGTTGAAGCCTTGATATTTCATGTTGCTATATGNCAAACAGCCAAGTCATATGTTTCTGAATCGGCCACATAGTATAAATAGTATATACCATAAGAATTATGTAAATGCAAATTTGATTGTTGAAATGATTTTCCTTTTGCGAGAAAGAAATGGTTGAAGCCTTGATATTTCATGTTGCTATATGTTTGCAAATATAGAAATGCACGTCTGTTCAAGTTTGTCTGGAAGGAAATAGAAGATGAACCATGCTATTCAAGTGCAACAATAAAATTTTATGCAAAACAACCTTATGGCATCACTTTCACGTCCTCTATATATTGGGCCAACCCTTTCCAAATTATGCGGATTTTGAATTACTATTAGTTCATATCGACGGCCTTTGGATTCCTGGTCGTATTCGTTTCAGAGCAGAACCTATTAGCTATCTTTAAGAGCACATGTTGTATACTACATGTTTAGGCTTTCCTTGCTTTTTGTTGTTATTATTACCTCTTTTTAATGTGTCTCTTTTTCTCTGACCTGAGGTTGAGATCCATTTGTCTGATTTTGTGTTCTCCCCTTTTTGCCTCTGCTACAGTGAATTGGTAACATCTTATGCACACCATCTAGAGAAGAAACATGATATGCTTCTTGGAATGTTGTTTGAGCATGGGACCTACAAGAAGCTCTATAGCTACCGTCATCTTATCAATGGCTTTGCAGTTCACATTTCTCCTGAGCAGGTGATCTGATATCTTCTTTATTGTGACCTTCAACACTTTTCCGCTTGTATTACTTACACAATCAATATATTAGTAGGCAGAAATACTTAGACGAGCACCTGGTGTGAAGTCTGTTGAGAGAGATTGGAAGGTGAGGAAACTGACAACCCACACACCCCAGTTTTTGGGGCTTCCAACTGGAGTATGGCCAACAGGAGGTGGCTTTGACAGAGCTGGAGAAGATATTGTGATAGGATTTGTGGATTCCGGTATTTATCCTCATCATCCAAGCTTTTCAAGTCACAACACTGAGCCCTATGGACCTGTTCCAAAATACAGAGGAAAATGTGAAGTTGATCCAAACACCAAGAAGGACTACTGTAACGGGAAGATTATTGGAGCTCAACATTTTGCCGAAGCAGCTAAAATGGCTGGCGCGTTTAATGCCGAAATTGATTTTGATTCTCCCCTTGATGGTGATGGACATGGAAGGTTTGAGTTAATTGTTTTTATAATGGAATTTCATCAAATTATTGTGCTATTTTATTCTTACGTGTCCTCAACACCCCCTTGAGAAGTCAGCTGCGATGAGCAATTTATTTGATGCTTGAATTCATATTGTGCCACTTTGTTGCATCGAATGCTAATTATCACCATGTTTCTTCATTCTCCGTGTATCTTTTCAATCCAACAGCCTGCAACCTACCCCTGTTTTCTTAAAAAAATCATTCTTGTTCTCTGCAAATTTATACTTGATTTTTGCAAACTGTGGATACCTTTATGGACGATTTGTTATATGTGCGTATGCATACATGTCTTTGCTTCTGGGTGTAACTTTATCTCTTCAATTATCTGTCCATCTATCTTCCTGATATGGTATCATGTGTTAGCATGCATGTGCTTACTGATGTCCCTCCATGCTTCTTGGTTTTCCTATTATACATCATTTCAATCGACATTGAAATCTATTTACTAATTTTGTGAGAGATTCCTTGAGTGTAATTCATGCATCTGTCCAACGAAGAGCCTGTCCTCGACTCTTTTCATGGCCCCTGAAAACTTGTCAACCAAAAAACAGGAAGCAGATCTTTTACTGAATATATCATTTTCAACTTTCTCATAACTGAAGAGTCTGACAAGGTGTGCAGGTATAGAAAATGTTTTTTTGGACAATATTTTAGAAAACACAAATTTGCATCTTATACAAGGCAACATATGTTTTCACGTAGACGTGGTTTTGACTCAAGCGTCGTCTCTTTTCCTACTGGGATGTACAGCTACTCCTTGTTCTCTCATCTCTTACTTTTCCCTAACCTGATCTGTACAGTTCAATTTAATTGCTGTCTCAATGTCTTGATTTCTGTTGTGAACGTAAGTTCATGGAGTACCCAGTGCTTCGTAGAAAATATTTATCAGAAGAAATAAAAAGAAGAAAGGCTTCATAAACATTATTTTGAAAGGGATTGAAAAAAATAAATAAAAATGAAGACAGCATTTCAGAAAAAAAATTTATCTTGTAGTTTCTGTTCCAGTTCAAACTTATTTTTTACTATAGGTTTCTTAATGTAATTGTTGTTTTTCCTGGAACTTATCTCAGCAATATTTTTTACCAGCCACACAGCGGCTATTGCAGCTGGAAATAATGGAATTCCAGTGAGAATGCATGGATTTGAATTTGGAAGAGCAAGTGGGATGGCACCTCGTGCTAGGCAAGTTGTTGACAGCATTCACTCACGATGTTGTGATGCAAATCTGTTACATCCTGTTTTGTCAATGACAGATATTCTTCCAACGGTTAAAATGTTCATATTTGTTCAGGATTGCTGTCTACAAGGCCCTCTACAGATTATTTGGTGGTTTTGTTGCCGATGTAGTTGCTGCCATTGATCAGGTATTTCGATATGTGAAAACATTGGCATGTAAATATTGGAGGAGATGATGATTTTACCGACCTTGCCGTTTTTCTGCTGAGATTGCATATGGTTTCTTACTGAGACAGCTTACATGAATTATTTTCTGTTTTACTTGAATACTTTCTTTTCGCCCTAAATTTTTCCCCCCCCTCTTTTCTTTACTTTTTCCTGGGTGGCAGGGGGTGGAGTGGGGTGCGGAGGTTGTCTCGTGTGTTTTTGCTTTAGCCCTCTCAAAACCCTGTTGAACCTTTTCATGTCAAGTCTTGATAATGTCGATTGAGGCTCACCAGGTAATTAAACCTGGATCGCATAAGGGATGGGCATGAATCCGAAGAATCTCTAGCAAGATATTATTATTTGCATTTGCATAGAATGGATTTACGAGCTTTACACCATGGTGATGATGTAGAGATTTAGGAATAGGAAGAGAGATGTGATGTGAGAGAGAGAGAGAGAGATTTAGGATCCGCCTTATTTAACAAAAATGTCCTTTTCAATGTCTAATATTGCTTACAGGTTGGACTATGAAAAGTTTCACCTTATATACTTTTGATGAAAACAAATGAAATTTTTTGAAGTGATCAAGGTAAATTTACAAGAAATGTGCAAAAATTTTCGGTTTTATAACTTGATTGCAATTTTGTTGTTTGTTATTTGGAAACCTGAGAGAGTTGATAACACGTTATTATTGGTTTTAGGCATGTTATACTATTAAAAGTGGATGTATCAGACTGAAAGGTGCACATCGTTATGTCTATGCATCATAACAACTCTCACTTTTTTCCTGGAGTTTCAGAATCATCAAATAACTGGGGACTATAAAATTACAGCCCTAAGATGCTAAGCAGGAGACCTATAGTTGATTTGGCATACAAATAACAACTTTTTCCAACATTCTTAATTGAATAAGCTTCTGAATCCCAATTACAAAAGTAATGATAAGTTAAACGGATTTGAAACACACACAAGAAACACACAGATTTATAATGTGTTTCCCTCAACGTGAGAGTTGTGCCCACTTGTTGACAGCCTACAAGTTTTCATTACGAAGAAGAATACGATGGTGATCCCATGCTTAGAAAATGACCACCTAAAAAGTCCTTTATATATGTAGGAATAGTAGATCGACCTAATACATGTATAGAGAGTGATGGAGCCTGACATTTTTCATTGTGGGGTCCAAAAATAAGTAGTAATTTTTTTTTTTTTGAAGCAACGTAATGCTAATAGTGGGTTGAGACTTGAGAGATGAGAAGAGAGGTGGTCTCGTGGATAAATATTTGTGTCACCAGCATCGATAAGTTGAGCAATGACAAACATTAGATTTTGATGAAATTGACATCTAGATATGAGGGACAAATGCGTAATGTATAATTATTTAAAATTTGGGCTTTTAAGGAAAACAGCCGTGCATAATGCTTAATAGAGGGGAGGAATAAAATTTAATTTTTGGAGAAAAAAACAGATATTTTCAAGTTTTGTGGGGTCAATGGACCATGTGGCTTCGCCAGTGTGTATAGAGCATGGAAATAAGGTGACTACAGCATGATTAGATTTCACTGTCCAGTGTCCAACATTAGCAACACATTCTGTGTCAGTTAAATAATGATAGAGACATCATGTACATAAATGTTTTCCAAATAAACTTGATAATAATCATATTAGGGAAATCTATTTTGTATGTATATATTGGTATCAATGCTCTGAAACACAGTTGTTATTTTTTACAGGCTGTTCATGATGGTGTGGACATTCTGAATCTCTCAGTGGGGCCAAACAGTCCTCCAGCAACGACAAAGACAACATTCTTAAACCCTTTCGACGCTACACTTCTTTCAGCTGTGAAAGCTGGAGTTTTTGTTGCACAGGCAGCCGGAAATGGTGGTCCTTTTCCCAAAACCTTATTGTCTTATAGTCCGTGGATAGCATCTGTAGGTGCCGCAGTTGATGATCGGAGATACAAGAACCATCTGACCTTGGGAAATGGGAAAATCTTAGCTGGACTTGGTTTGTCTCGTAAGTTTTATGCAGCTCGTCTCAAGCCATTTGAATTCTTAACCAGCCTTAGGGACACTGCTTGCTCTGTCAAATTTGTTTTATATTTTTCTGACTGAGGAATAAATATTGGTATTGAAGTTAGAAATCTTACACTCAGTTCTTTTATTTTCTAAAAGCAATCTTGAATGCTGTTTCTTACAATCTTTGATGGATAAATTTCACATTAACTCGCGTCAGATGATTTGCCTAAGTTTCAATGGTTTACATGTTACCCTCTTTATTCTTGTGTTTATTAGAGTTATCCATTGATGTGATGCTTACTAGATGAATTTGTGGAAACGATGTGAGATGGGCTTCAACCATACATGATCAGAGATTTGCTGATCGTGTTTGGAATTAATTACTTCACAAATTTCATTAGGAGGCACATGATGTAATCATTTATTATCTCAATCGAGTTCATATCTTCACAATACCGATTGCCTCTCAATTTGTCTAGTAGAATTCTCAGTGTTTTGCTTAATACAGACTGCCCTGCTTTTCTTAAGCTTGTGTGTTATGTCTTCCACTCTTCCTGCAGCTTGTTTATTAGAGTTATCCATTGATGCGATGCTTACTAGATGAATTTGTGGAAACGATGTGAGATGGGCTTCAAACATACATGATCAGAGATTTGCTGATCGTGTTTGGAATTAATTACTTCACAAATTTCATTAGGAGGCACATGATGTAATCATTTATTATCTCAATCGAGTTTATATCTTCACAATACCGATTGCCTCTCAATTTGTCTAGTACAATTCTCAGTGTTTTGCTTAATACAGACTGCCCTGCTTTTCTTAAGCTTGTGTGTCAATTATGTCTTCCACTCTTCCTGCAGCTGCAACACATGCAAATCGAACATTTACCTTGGTAGCAGCTAATGACGTGATGCTGGATTCTTCAGTTGCAAGGTACAGTCCTGGTGACTGCCAAAAGCCGGAAGTTTTGAACAAGAATTTGGTGGAAGGGAACATTCTCCTCTGTGGCTATTCCTTTAATTTTGTCATTGGTACTGCTTCAATAAAAAAAGTCTCACAAACTGCAAAGAGTCTTGGTGCAATTGGTTTCGTTCTAGCAGTGGAAAATGCTTCACCAGGAACAAAATTTGATCCTGTTCCTGTTGGGATTCCTGGAATCCTCATTTCAGATGTTAGCAAGTCCATGGTAAATATTATGCTTCTCTTATGCTATTTAGAGCATGTTTGGCTAAGTTTCAACAGTTTACTTATAAGTGAATAAATTTCAAACTATGGGAAGAAGGGCACTTCCAGGTTTTGGACGTTCTATATAATTAGCTTGATATTCCATTTTTTGTCAACTTTTTGTTTCTTGTGTTACTGTTGGCTGCCTAAAATGTGCTCCTGAAATATTTCGAAAATGAACTGTGGAATGACTTTGAAAGGGAGTAGTTAGTTTCTTTTCTTGACTTTTGTCGTCTCAGTTGCAAGTAGTCGTTGCCACTGCATTGTGCATTGTTTTCACTTCAATAAGTTGCTTCCTATAGTTACCATCTTTAATTTTTCTTGGTCTGTTTCATGGTAATCATATTGTAGGAACTCATACACTACTACAATATCTCTACACCAAGAGATTGGACTGGGCGGGTCAAGAGCTTCAAGGCAGTAGGAAGTATCGGGGATGGTCTGAAGCCTATTCTCCACAAGTCTGCCCCACAAGTAGCATTGTTCTCTGCTCGAGGACCCAATATCAAAGACTACAGCTTTCAAGATGCAGATCTCCTGAAACCAGATATTCTTGCTCCTGGTTCTCTAATTTGGGCAGCCTGGGCTCCTAATGGAACGGATGAGGCAAACTATGTTGGTAAAAATACTCATTATACCAATTTAGTCATCTTATTTTATTCAGGAAAGTTGCAGTGTCGGTCCTCTACCTATAGGGCTTGTAGTAACTTGATCCTCACCTTTAAAACGTACTGTTTTGGTGTTCAACCTTTCAATTTGTTGTAGTCAAGGTCCTTGTGGACGACCTCCACTGAATTTTCTATTATAATGGCATGTGCAAAGGATGTGAGGCACTCTTGTGAGGGCAAATGGGTAAAAAATAAGTAATTTTATAATAGATAAATTGAGGAAATAGAAATAAAAGAAAAAGAAAAAAGGAAAAGGAAAAAAAAATCTGTCATCCCCTCCAACAGAAATTGCACTATGGCTTGCAAATTCCAATGTAACATAAAACTAGATGTAAACCATCTACAAGGGCAAAAGGCTGCAATAAACTGATTTGAGTACTGGAAAGTGGAAAGCTCCATTTTAAAGATTGAGGACCAAGTTTCTATGAGCGCTCTAGGTTGGAGACCAATGCTCCAATTCTCCCAATTTCTTTTGAACAATTTTCTTGTTCTATGCAAGAGTCTGAATATCACAATGCTTGGAGCAGGTGAAGGATTTGCTATGATATCTGGAACTAGCATGGCTGCACCACATATAGCAGGAATAGCTGCTCTCCTGAAGCAGAAGCACCCCCACTGGAGTCCTGCGGCTATCAAATCTGCCTTGATGACTACGTCAACTACCCTTGACAGGGCAGAGAGACCACTTCAAGCTCAACAATATTCTGGATCCGATACTCTGGCTCTGGTCCCTGCAACACCTTTTGATTGTGGGAGTGGCCATGTCAGTCCTAGAGCTGCTCTAGATCCTGGACTTGTTTTCGATGCAGGTATCTTAAATATACTCAATTGTTCTATGATTTTGATAACAGGAAGCTTGTGCCAGTTAATTTAATGAAGTAACTAATCGCTCTAAATGGAAATAAAATATTTACTTATTAGGGAATAAGCCCTAGCTCCAATCCCTACCACAATAAGAACAAGCAGAAATCAGTTAACCGCAAAATGAATATACAAATTTATAGTGGTTCATCTTCAATTTGAGAGCTATATCCAATCCCGTTGCAGGTTTTCAAGTAAATCGAGAAGATGTTTACTGTAGAGATCACACACTTATCTGTCTTTTGTCTCTCACTCACAGGAAATCAGTCCCTTCAAATTCCCTAAGAAAGCAAGCTAGTCTAAGGCGACCTAAGAAAGAGGTGAGCAATATGATAGGCTCCATCCCGTCCACACAATTCAACATTACTTAGGCTAGTTTCTTATTGAGTCAATATGTAGGTCATCTGTTAACCATACTGTCTGGCCCAGGGACTACTACTCATCCTCTGCCATGGTAATATAAACAGAAATTCAGCTTTAACTTAAAAGAAAATGGTGTTGGGGAAATACTGATGCCATTACATTCGGGACTAGTTTTATTCGGTGCTTTTCCTTGTTAGTTTAGGAGTTAGTCAACCATTTTGCTTTCCTAGCTGTTTCATGCTTTAGGGACTGGACAAACTGGTAATTCTGGGTTTGTAGTCCATTTCTCCATCCATCAATGAACTTTAGTTTGAATAAGTACATCATGATGTTTAGACGAATCCATCAAACCATTAGAATCATGTTGGATTTTGTGAAGCCCAATGATAGTCTCAACTTTTTATAGGAATTTAGAGGGGTGATTGTGTGAGAGGCTCGAGGAAATTCTTGTAATCTTCTATGTTTTAGTGATAACCAACAGTGGCAAGTGGACATAACTCTTATATTGAGGGCAAATCACTATGAATCTTCATGTTTACTTTGCTTTGCTTTTTTTTTTTTCTCATTTTGTTATTATTGCTCTCTCAAGAAGGATTAGGGCTTAATCCCTGTAAACTATTTCTCATCACAAACTGACTAGATCCTATAAGCTAGATATTCTTTATCATCATAAGTTGCTTTCATATTCTTTTTTCATGGATTTAGACACTGTTTGAGCCTCATTATCTAAAAATTCAAGGGCTGTTCTCTTCGTATTTTAGTTTTTAGTTTTGAATTTTGAATTCATTTTGAGTTTTGTGTTTTGAGTGTCTATTTTGAGAATACCGAAAACGCGTGCTTTTTGTATTTTGAAAAATTGTTTTCAAAAATAAAAAAAATGAAAATTTGGCTTGGTTTTAACTCAAAACAGCCAAAACGACTTTTTTGGCGTATTCCCTTTTTTTTTTTTGTAAAATTTAAACTCGTTTTTGGAAATTCGGTGTTTTCAGTGTTTTTGAAAACTGAAAATAGCATGAAAATAGCAAAGAGAACAGGCTCTCATTTTTTACCAAACTTATTTCCAACTGCTCATTCTTCCAATAAAATAATTTTGCATATAAACCTAAATTTTTTTCTACTTTTTAATCACACATTCTTTGAAAAATCACTAAAAAAAAAGGGGCTCAAACATGGCCTTAATTATAATCGAGCCCTTTAAATGGTTTTGCTAAAATGGGATTCACCGTTCCTACTGTCAAAACATTTTGTTAGAAGTATATATTAATGGCCAGTGGAGTTGGCCTTGGCATGATTGAATATTACTGAATCATACTTCGGGCATACCAGATATCTATCTATATTGTAAAAGACACCTTATTTCTTGATTCAGCTATTACTACAATTGGGAAAGATTGTTCGATTCTCATTTGCTTATCTCATGTTCTGGTTGATTTAAATTTGTATAATTTGTAGGATACGAAGACTACTTGGGATTCTTGTGCACCACACCCGGAATTGATGCTCATGAGATAAAAAACCATATGAATTCCCCATGTAATTATACTTTAGGCCATCCATCAAATCTCAACACCCCGTCAATTGCTATTTCGCATCTTGTGGGAACTAAAACAGTCACACGCACTGTGACAAATGTTGCCCAGGAAGAAACCTATGTGATCACTGCAAGAATGGGACCTGCAGTTGCCATCGAAACCAGCCCTCCAGCAATGACTCTACGACCCGGTGCATCACGGGAATTCTCTGTGACGCTCACTGTTCGATCAGTCACTGGATCCTACAGCTTTGGGGAGGTTTTGTTGAAAGGCAGTAGAGGGCACAAGGTAAGGATTCCTGTTGTGGCCATGGGTTATAATCGATAGGCTGGTCACAAGTTAATGACATGTTTCGGCACACAATATTGAACAGGACTAGACAATACAGTAAACAATATTTTGATTTCTCCTTTATCATCAATATTGTAAAGTACTGTGCAATTCCTCTTGCCAAACATGCCGGTATGTTATCACCGTGGTATTCTTTTGGATCTTTGGGAAATATGGTCCATGAGGCCAGATGTATTTCGTCAAGAAAATATATTTCAAAAAGATGTAAAGATAAATAGTACGATGGCGAGACGTCTCATTTCGTCCAATCCAGTTAGTTTTGCTAATTTGTTGTGTAATATGGTTGAATGCTTGGATTCCCCATTACATTGGAAGTGGCCTTGGTTTGAAGGAGGTTGATAGGCTTTGATATCCATCTCTACTGTATTTTTGATTGCTCATGTAATAACTAATTATAGTCATCTAAAGTATCAAATTTTTTGCATCTGCAATATTCTGAAGATTGTGTTAAATATCAATTTACTTTACATTCTTCTACTCTTGCTGGCAATGACAACGTAAACCAGTTTTAAATGTTGGGATAAAATTTAAAGTCAAACAAGCGATTTGATGCTCCCAAAGCTCTTAGAATTGGTAGTATGAAAAGGCTGGAATCTAGAAAATGTCTACTTGGGAAGGCTGTATATCATAGAAGATTACTGTATCAAATTAAAGTCAAGTCTGACAATTTCTTGATAAAATAGGGTGTATCAGTTGCAACTCAACGTATACAAACATTTCCTAATTGTCATTGATAGACACTATAGTTTCTTTTAATGTTTTCCATTTGTCAATGAATTTTAAAATCAAATTGAAGACAAAGCTCAAATCAAGAATAAGAAAACCGTATCTATAGAGGCTAGAAGTATGTATGTAATAAGCTTTTTTAAAAATGATATTTGCTCCCTATTGTTTAGAGATTGCTTTCGGGTTCTCTTCAGCAAATAGCTTTTGCATTTGATTGTATAAAACAATGTTGTCGATTTTATCTCGCAAGTGAACGGATTGTAAAAAGTAATAAAACGATGAGTGAGTATCATCCCAAGAGGATTAGTTATGGACTTTATTTTAATCAACAAATACATACAATTAATTTATGATTTTGAAGATCTCTTTTTCTAAGTTACAATATCATTAGTACAATTCTATCACATAAAGCACTAGGATTATAAACACAGTATTGTGATACATGAATCAATCGTCAATTATCGTTCTTTTCAATTCTTGCCCTAGATTGAATATCAATGATCGTATATTAATTAATAGCCTCTCTTGAGTTCAATTAATCGAATCCAGTGGCCAAAAAATTTCTTGCTAATTTTTTTTCTTTTGATTTTGATTGATTTTCTAAAAATCAAAATAATAATAAATGGAAAGCATGAGTTAAAATAATAATGAGCCATGTGCGACACAATTTCCCTTCGTAGATAGGTTGCTCCATAATGCAATATGCCTTGGATCAGGCCAAACAAGGGATAGAGATAGGTCAGATTTGTACTTCATGATCAGATGAATGCATTACAAAAGTGTAACACACCTTCCTAGACCTTTCCTCCTAAAAAAAAAAATCAAGTAAAGAAAAACAACAAAATTAGGTTAGCCTTTGTAGATAGGTTGCTCCAAAATGCATGTCTACAACATTGTTCCGCTTGGGTTAGGCCAAACAAGGGATAGGTATAGGTCCCTATCCAAATTTATACTTTGTAGTCAGATGAGTGCATTATAAAAGTATAATACAACGCTAAGCTTGAGTTAGGCCAATCAAGGGATAGAGATAGGTCCCCGAGCCAAATTTATACTTTGTAGTCAGATGAATGCATTACAAATGTATAACAAGTTAATGTTAACACGTTAACGTTACCTTCCTAGACCTTTCCTCCTCAAAAAAAGAAAAAAAAATATTCAAGTAAAGAAAAACAACAAAATTAGGTTAGCCTTCGTAGATAGGTTGCTCCAAAATGCATGTCTAGAACATTGTTCCGCTTGGGTTAGGCCAAACAAGGGATAGGTATAGGTCCCAATCCAAATTTATACTTTGTAGTCAGATGAATGCATTATAAAAGTATAATACAACGCTAAGCTTGAGTTAGGCCAATCAAGGGATAGAATAGGTCCACGAGCCAAATTTATACTCTGTAGTCAGATGAATGCATTACAAATGTATAACAAGTTAATGTTACCTTCCTAGACACCCCCTTCTCAACCCCACTCCACCCTGCAAAAAATATTAAGTAAAGAAAAATAACAAATTAAGATTAGCCTTTGTAGATAGGTTTCTCCATATTACATTTGTGTAGAATAGTTCTTAGCTTGGGTTAGGCCAAACAAGAGATAGGTATAGGTCCAAACCCAAATTTATACAATGTAGTCAGACGAATGCATTACAAATGTATAATAGATTAATGTTACATTCCTAGACATTTCCAAATTTATACAATGTAGCCTTTGTAGATAGGTTGCTCCAAAATGCATTTGTCTAGTACATTGTTCAGCTTGGGTTAGGCCAAACAAGGGATAGGCATAGGTTCCAACCTAAATTTATACTTTGTAGTCAAATGGATGCATTACAAATGTATAATATATTAATGTTACGTTCCTAGACCTTTCCTTCTCCCCTTCCTCAACCCCACTACATCCTTGAAAAAAAAAGAGAAAAAAGAAAAACAACAAAATAATGTCAACCTTTGTAGATATAGTTTCTCCATAACACATTTGTCTATAACATTGCTCAGCTTGGGTTAGGCCAAACAAGTGTATAATAGATTAATGTTACATTCCAAGACATTTCCTCCTTAATCTCAATCCACCCCTACAAACAAATATCAAGTAAAGTAAAACAACAAATAAGGTTAGTTTTTATAGATAGGTTGGGTTAGGCCAATCTATACAATGCATTTGTACTAAACTTGGGTTAGGCCTAAAAAGGATAGATATAGGCCCCGATCCAAATTTGTACTTTGTAATCAAATGAACGCGTTACACAAGTATAATAGGTTAATGTTACCTTCTCAGACCTTTCCGTATCCCCTCCTCAACCCCACTTCACCCCTGCAAAAATATATCAAGTAAAGAAAGATAGCAAAATAAGGTTCGCC
>CAIGRP010023414.1:0-13665 GCA_903798385.1 Fraxinus cuspidata | reverse complement strand
TTAATTATTGCATGAGCTAGAATTATACATCACATCTCGGTCTCATTATTATCCCTAAATCAATTAATTGTTGCGCAAACAAATAATAGCCTTAAACACGCAATATTAATTAACAATTATTAGCATGTCATGAAAATAAAAACCTTAAGCTACATCATCAATCCTAACAATTAAAGTATTTAGTCACTCATAACGTTGAAATTAAACTCACAAAATTGGAAAGATATCACCAAAAATTGACGAAACGTGATTAATTCCAATTGAAATTGCCTCTTTTTTTTTTCCTAGAATTCAACTTTTGTTTCCGGCTTATACGTGAATATATATATATAGATCAATTCAGCCACTTTTTGCCTAGAATAGCTGACGGCCACGCATGAATATATATTAATATTAATCAATTTAGCCACTTTTTGTCAGATTCTTCCAATGTGTGAATGTGTGTATTTATAAATCAAAAGCCACCTCTCCTTTGCGTGTGCCATCCTTTGTTTTCCCAATTGGCTGCCGTTTTCTCCAATCCATTTTTCTCTGCATGTGTATCTATCATTTATATATTGTAGCCCCTATTTAGTCCAATTTTAAAAACCCAAATTGAGGCCCAGTAAATTCCAATACCAAATTAAATTAATTCTTCTTTCCAAGTCCTCAATTCTTTTATATAACGTAAGTTGATCCTTAAAAAAATTTTATTTATTCAGCCCATGCCAATTTAGTCCTCATACTATGGATTTATTTGTTGGAATTGAATTCTAAATTAAAACAGCATTTTGGTCGTATTTGGTCTGGGCGAGCACCTAGTGGACAATCAGGCGGCCGCATAGGCACCCATTTTTTTTCCTATTTTTGTTTTCCAACACCGAACAGCTGCTCGATCCATATATTTGGGCGCCCAGTTATAATCACTTTCAAAATTTGCAAAGATAGTCCACTTCTTCATTCTTTCCTCAATTTTTGGTCTACCAACATCTAATTACTTCTATTTTGGTCCTTTAACTTCTTCTCATGTGCACATCAGTCCATAAACCTTCCATCCAATCATCAATTTATCATTCTTTCTTTTCCAGTTACTTACAAGCAGATTCCAAAGTTGAAACAAGAGAAAATCAACCCAAGTTAAATAGAAATCAATACTTTCACTACAATAAAGTTCACCTTTAATGGCGTGCATTGTATGTCGTAAGTAACTCCTTACGGCGTGCAGCAACACGCCTTATAAAAGTGGACTACTTTTTACGGCGTGCAAAATACGTCGTATATAGAACGCCGTTATTACTTCTACGATATTCCATTGCACGCCATAAAAAGTATCTCACTTTTTACGGCGTGCAGTGAATGCATGCCATAAAATGTGATATACTTTTTTATGGCGTGCATCACTAGACGCCGTAAAATACTAAATTTACGGCTTATATTTTAACATGCCAAAATGTTGCAATTTATGGCAGGCTTAGTAGCATGCCGTAAAGATCAATTTAATTTTTAAAAAATTATTTATTTATTTGATTACCAGCAAATCTATAATAATTACAAAACAAAATTAATCCATAAATTATCAAGTTTTCCATTGTTTCGATAAATAGATATATTGAATACTATTCAATACAATATGTCAATGTAAAATTCATCTCAACATTTCTCAGAAGAGTATTACTTCAAAAAAATGTTTAAAACATATCAAAGTTAACTTCTTTGACCGACAATTTAGCTATCCAACAAAATATCAGTTCCCTTCGCACCACAAAAGTAATAAGGGTATAATTAATAAACTTAGAGTGAACATGTAAATCAAAAGAATAACAATAAATATGTTAACTTTTATCTAATCAACATAGTACACATGACTAGTAATTACTTGAGTATATTATTAGTAAAACTATAAAGAGAATTTGATTAACATATGAGCTCTAACAAAAATTTCATCTATAAACACCATACCATCCAAAAAATGATTAAGGGTACAGCTAGAAATAAAAACCTGATGTTCAATTTAAATAAACAACCCATCAACTTCTTGATTTTAGACAACTGAGACTGAATGTAAATGCAAATGGAATTGAAATAGAAAAGAAGTTAAGTATACCTTTCTTATGATTACAGCGAATCCACTTCGATGTTCCTAATTGGCCATGCAATTGTACTTCCTAATGCATCTTCAAGAAGAAAAAGCTCACGTGTAGGACGATATAAGCTGACATTATCAATCACTTCATTAACCCAAACTCTCCAACATTCAATACCAAGGGGTACATGATACACTAGATCACTTGAATTTGTTGATGCGATTTCACCTTTTGCAACAATATCAGCTTTCCCAAACGAAGATAACAATTTGCATTTCTTATTCTAAAGGTCATCTAAACCATTCAAGCTTCTATCTCTAGGCCGTAAAATTCATATCCAATTTTACAATTTATTATTTTGAATATGGAAAGTATATGTAATTTAGAATAACATTCATTAATTCTAATTTTTCGCTTACATTATTTTCTTGTTCAACACTTTTACTCTTCACTTGAAACAATGCTTTTAATTCTTTAATTTCATTTCTCAACTTTTGGACTTGAGTTTACAAGTTATGATTATGCACTAAAGCATTCAATTTTGAAGGAGTCGCAACGAAACCAAGACCTGTTATTGAAACAAAGCTTTTAATTCTTTAATTTCATCTCTAAACTCTTGGACTTGAGTTTGCAAGTTATGATTATGCACCAAAGCATTCAACTTTGAAAGAGTCGTACCGAAACCGAGACCTCCTACCCGTCCTCGAGGTTCTGGACCAAGTACTCTTGCAACTCCATCATCTTTGAGGGAGTGTTCGTTTGGAGAGGTAACCGTCTCTAAACATGCTTTTATTTTGTTCTGATATGAGAAAATACACTACTGGGCTAAAATTACAAATATAAGCTTTAGATGACCCAAAAATTACTAAAAGCAATATTGTTACCAATGTTTCCCAGCTGATTGATTAATAGGTTCACCATTATTCGCGTATGTCCTCGAATATAAACATCAGATCTCGTTATGGAATCAGGGTCTTCACTTTCAGCAAGCTGCATTTTACATGTTTCTTATACGTGATAGTTTGTAAAGGTTTATAATTTTTCAAGCAAATTTAACTTTTAATTTAACAAATTTTTACCATTTCAGCTTCTAAGCGAGCAAAGCCTTTTCTACTTGTTGTATGCATTATGGTTTGACTTGCTCTCATCTTTTTGAATCTTTCATTATTTTTCCTACAAAATCAATTAGTACTATATAAACATAAATTTTATTAAGAATATAAAGCAATGGAAGCTTACCTTATATGGTTGAGAATAGCATTCTTTGATAAATGATTGCCATTCTTCCATTGATTCAACATTATCGGGCTTGAGGAGAGCAGCAGCTCGTGTCATTCCAATTGTTTTTCCTTCTTTAAGCACATTAGATCGATGATCTTGCCAATTCTTTCCCATTTTTTGCATGATGTATTTTCTATGATAAGTATGAACGTCAAACTTTTGTTGCATCAAAGTTCAAAATATTAATAGTAATTTAATTGAAATTATATAAGAGACGAGGAGTTTAGATTACCTGCACATGCTCCCATATGTCATCAAGAAATGTCATCAAGAAAATTTTCGCTAATATCTTTCCAATTTTTCCATATAATTGGAATAAGTTCTCTAGTTGTGGTCCCAAGAAATGATGATAACTTATTTGAACCTTACAAATTGGCTGCCCGCTTTCATTAAACTCTACTAGTAATTTCACGCATTTTCCCTTGTTGAGATAATTCAATTTTGCTCGACCCCTTCACTTCTTTCCTTTTTCAGCAGTTCTAGCACTATTAGGCAATTCTTCTACATCATGTTGCACATCATTTTCTTGTATGTCTGGTACAGAATTAGAACCTTGTGATGCTAAAATAAGTGGATCTCTTTCAAATTAATGTTGTCCACTATGAAGATTTACCAATAGAAATCCTTCTTCAATCTGGACTCAGCTATCTATATTTTCCCAATCACAATGAAACATGGGAACTTTAAAACTATGATAATCTAGTAAAATTATGTCTCTTATAACCCCGTAATAAGATATTTTACCAACTTTGTATCCTTCACACTAGACCAACAAATAGTTTGTGCTTCAATAGAAACGCCACTATTTTGTGTACTTCTACTAATATCGATTGTATAAAACTGATGTACATTGATAACATATCCAGAATATGACATCACATCAAATCTAGGCCGACGTGCAAGCCATTTCATTGTACTAGACATGTTACAATTGTATTTTTTGCCTTTCTCCGCAAACCAAGAAGTGAAATGCTCCATATATCTCATTTGTAATAAGGTTTCATTCTTGGCAATGTGGCTATCTGAATTCCTAATCTCCTCTTTATGCATCCTAAAAAAAAAAAAAACAAATAGTAAGAAAAGTTTATGAGAGAACATTATTCAATATTAAACTAATAAATTAACTTCATTACGTTATATATGGCTCAACATCAACGCTGTTATATAGCACATAATGATGAGCGACCTCTAACATTTCTTGACTCAAATTATTTGACTTTTCTTTAGAAACCAGACGTCCATCAATAATTGTTTCATTCACGAAATACTCATTCCGAGCAAGTCGAACACCTACTTCAGCAGCTTGTTTCATGTAACCACTACAAAAATGCATACATTCATCAGCTAAATAATGATATGCTATGCAACCCTCAAGTCTTAAACGATTTCGTACATATTCTTGAAGTGTTTTCATAAACATAATTCACCGTATAATATGCATGAGATAATTAAGTAATTAGAAGAAGAAATTTTGAATACTTACAAAAGTATAATAGTAATTTACCTCTTAAATGGGTACATCCAACGATAGCATATATGATGTTGCGGGTGGGTAATATGTATTTCCTTTCAATTATGGACGAAGATCTTTTCTAATTCCCATATTGAGTAAATCCTTATGAGAATTTAGCCCATCTTTTGATTTTTCCTTCACATGCAAAATAGTGCCAAGAATGCGATCGTAAAAAAAATTCTTCTCAATGTGCATTACATCCAAATTATGACGCAAAAGTAGTGTTTGAAAAATAACAATAAAAATTTAGAAAAAAAATTTAAGCAAAGAAATAACTAATTCAAAATAGTTTAAAATGACTAATCTCCCAATATGGTAAATCAAAGAATATTGATTTTTTTTTCCATGGCCAATTTGAATCTGATTTTTTTCATCTTTCTTTTTTTTTTTTCCCTATTTTTCCCCAATTATTGCTAACATTCTTGATTGAGCACATCACTTCTTCATCGGTTAATATTTTAGGACTAGGCCTATGTTCCTTGTTTCCATCAAACCAAGCTTCTTTCAATCGATAAGGATGATTATATGCAAGAAATCTTCTATAACCTATGTATGAATATCGACTACATGTCAACCATTTTACACATGTGGATAAACTACATACTGGACATGCTACTTCGCCTTTCGTAGGATATCCTGATAAGTTCCCATAAGCCAAAAAATCATTAATTGTCCACATTAGCCATCCTTCAAATTGAAGGTGGAATTGGTAAATCCATCATATACTTCAACATGAATATTCCACATCTCCTTTAAGTCTTCTATTAGTGGTTCTAGATACACATCTATATCATTTCTAGGTTGCTTTGAACCTGGGATCAATAAAGTCAACAAAAAATTTTCTTTAGACATGTATATCCAAGGAGGGAGATTATATATAACTAGTATCACCGGCCAACAACTACACCTAGAACTTTGGTCACCAAAGGGATTAAACCCATCTGAATAAAGGCCAAGCCTAAGATTTCATGGTTCTGATGCAAAACAAGGCCTTTTTGATCAATTCTCTCCCAAGCTAATGAATCAACTGGATGACGCATTTTTCCATCTTGACTTTTGTGATTTGAGTGCCATATTAGTTGTTTTACCTTATCAATCGACCGAACATTCTTCTAAATCATGGTATGATCGAAAAATATTTTGAAGGTATCCCTTTTTTAATCTTCTTAGTCCATTCATTAACTTTCCACCATGAAGATGTACATTTTGGACATGTCTCCAAATTCTATAGATCATTTCTAAACAAACAACAATTATTTACGCAAGCATGTATCTTTTCATACCCCAAATTAAAGGTGTTCAATAACCTTTTTGTAGAATTACAAGAATCACGAAGGGTGTTTCCATGTGGTAGCATATCTCGGTTAATATCAAGAAGTTCAGTGAAACCGTTGTCAGAAATACCATGTGTAGCTTTGAGCTTATATAAGAGAACGATTGCAGATATCCTTGTATACTTAGTGCAACCAAGATATAAAGGAAATTCGACGTCTTCATATAAATTTGAAAAGTCTCTCTCTATTTTTATTCTCAGGTTCTACAATATTGTCATCTTGAAAAAATGCATCTCTATACATCATATACGTCTCTAGATTTTCTACATCTTGAGGAGGCAATGATGCTGCATTCGATTTTTCCCCATGAAACACCCAGGTAGTATACGTAGGATTCATTCCATTAATTACCCGATGCCCATACATTATATCAAAATGTTGGTGAAAGAGGTTTTTGCAACATTTGCAAGGACATATGACCTTTTTTGGATTCTCCGCATTGGTTTGCACTATATTTGCAACTTTTCTTGCACCCTGTTGATATGCCTCCGAAACTCTATAAAAAGAATGCTAAATAAATCATCTAAAAAGCATTTATTGACATATTTGAAAATATTCTAAATTTAAGAGGACAAGATAACCTTGATAAGTGTACCCAATCTTTATCCATGATAATATACCAACACTATTAAGTTATAATATGTTGTAACACGGTAATAATGAAGTAAAAATGATTATATTAGGACATCATAAAAATCAAATTCCAATTTTGACAATAAAGTTTCACACAAAATGAAATTGCAAAAAAAATAGATTCAACCCCAAATTAAAATAGGCAAAATTGGAACAGTCACAAACTCCTTCAACCGTACTGCAATCTGTTAAGAAATTAATAGAGAACTTTATTAAGACAATGGTGCTGCAATTACTTCCTGATCTCTGGATCACAGATATAGGGATGTAAAATCTTCTTTCATAAATTATGAATTTTTAAGCAAATGTGGCCAACAATCCCTTAATGTTCATAGAACAGACACAGATAATAAATTTCTAGGGGAATAAGACTAGTAAAAATGAAAATATATTCAACACGAAACTTTAGAGAAACATTTAATGTTTTAAAGTGTACAAAATTCAAGGGACCAACTTAAAGTTCTTTGAACATGTGTAATGAATCTAAAGGAGTTACTTTTTAGTTTAGAAGTCCAGATGGTCATCTCTCCTTAGACCAATATGGCTTCACGATTGATTATGTCCTAGTAGTTGGAAACTCTATGCTTCTAGGGCTAACTATACATATTACAGCTTCTGAATGTTGTAGGGAATGGATCGCTTGAAAGGGAAGCCATTATTTGTTCTTGTAGAATCTCAATAGAAGTGACAGACGACAATATGGACCTTTGTTATATATTGGGAGGCTATTTTCCATTTTGGCATAGGAAATTTTATTCTGAATGGTTTGTTAAGAAATGTCTCCTCTCATGGATGGTTGATGTGACTCTTGGATGCTTTTGTTTTATGGCATTCTAAAAGCTCGGAAATCTATTTCGATTGATTTTTTATTTTTTCCTAATTGGTAATTTTCATTTCAGTTATAATTGTCTCGACTAATGGTTTTCTAAAACCTGGATTGGATTGGATTCTAGTATTTATATTTGCTATGTTGGGTTATATTGCATCAGAACTACTATGTTGTATAGTAATTGTATGTGTTGCTAGCAAGAAAAAACACTATGCAAAGGCTACAAAATGAGTCGGGTTGCATTTGTAGTGACTCAATTGGCCCGTACAGCAAAAATTACTTATAAGGAATAAGAGAAAAGTAAGTTATTTAAATATATTTATCGATAAAAAGTTGCTCGATTTAAAAAAAAATGATAAGCTTTTTGAAGTTTTGCAAAACACATTGTTACAATATTTTTTCAAATACTTTAACATCTTTCTAGTATGCATCACCCCAAACACAATTTAGTAATAGTACACCTTAATCCATAATAAGAGGGTTCGCTTTAATATTAATCACCTTAATCCTATCTATCCTAATACAATATACGGTATCAAATGCAACCTAATACAACTTCTAAGTTTTAACAGTAATATGATCGACCATCAAGCAAGCTACGTGTTGCACATGTACAGCTTCATATCGGATTTTGGGAGGTGCTAGGAGGTTAATTAGCAAAAGCACAATTATTCCAGTTATAAATCCCAAATGAACATACAATGTGGTTTGGGACGTGATTATTTCTCTGAGTAAAACTTCAATCATCAATTAGAAGGAAATCATCATTCATTTCAATTCAGGATTACAAAATTTTCCTCAAGTGGCTGTTAACAATGAATTAGTTTCATCTCTATATACAAAACTCTTCATTCTCATCTATTTACAGCTTGTTGCTCTATAAGTAGAAATCGAGTTTTGTGTTTATGTGATAGGCTATATTGAAACATAATTTTTTAAGTAATGGACAGACAAGAAATTGGAACGAGCAATTTCCAATTGTTTACATTCAATTCTCATCACCAGGTTTTGAGAAATAGTTTAAAATAATGTAAATTCTGCATCTGAAGAGGCAAGAAACTATGCTCCATGAGTGCAATTCACAATTTCACGCGGTAATACCATAAGCAATTCACAGTGCAATTCATAGGACAACACCCCATCAGTTTCTGCATAACAGCATAAGCTTTAGGTTCGAGGTTAAGGGTTTCATCTACTCACTTTTTTCTTTTGCTGCTGTCGATCTTCGAAGAATCGTCGGCGCCCAGTGGTCATGCTCTTATATGCACTCTCGATGACTAGCCGTCTAGGGCTCGAACAAGGACGGAGGCGAGCACATCAGTAACGGGTTCAGGTTGAAGGAGTGGGTAACGGATTAATTGGTATGGGTTGGAAGAAATAGACGAGCAACCGGCATTGACATTAGGCGGAGGTTCGAGGCGAAATATGTAACGAATGGTGAAATTTTATCAATTGAACTAATGGATTAATGGGTATGGGTTGGGAGAACGAATGGGCTATGCTAAGCGTAATGGACTGTCGGTATTGGGTTGGATCAAAAATGTTTTGGACTTCAATTTTTAGCTGGACTTCAGAATTTCATTAAAAAAAAGTATCATTCGGTTTACGGCGTGCAGTCAATATGTGCCGTAAAATTTAACTTTTTAGCATGCCATCAATGTATGTCGTACATACTTTTAGTAACCAATTTATTATGGCGTGCATTTCAAGCATGTCGTAAATAGTTAACTTTTACAGCATGCCTTATATGCACATCGTAAATGTGTGCTGTAAAAAATAACATTTGTTGTAGTGTTTGACGATAAAACAACTTAATAATATGGTATAGATAAGTGCAAATCATAAAACATCAAAGAAAATGTAGTTGAAGCAGCCCTTGATATTGTATGGGCTTGAGTTTTGCAACATTTCTTCTTATGATTTCGATTTTCCATGATTTGGATCTTGGAAGATTTCGATATTTTGAAGCTCTCACCCTTTTTTCAATCATTGTTTCACAATATTTCATACGTTTTGTATTATTTGTATTTTAGTCCGATTTTTCAAAAGCACTCCAAAATTAAAGGTATTTCTATTAGTACCTCTAACAAGAATATTAAGAAAAAGGTACAAATCAAAGCCACAATTAAAAATTGTCATACTTAAATTTACATGAAAGTGAACGCAAATAAATTTAGTCTTGTTATAGGGAAACCTAAAAGTAACCTCGTGTAATAGATAAAATGATCAAGAAAATGTTTTACAACCATTTTAATGATTTTTTTTTTTTTTGAGAATGTGTGGTTGAAAAATAGAAAAAAAATTTAATTTACATGCAAAATATTGTATTCTGTGAATGTGGTTGAAAAAGAATTTTTTTTAAAAAAAAAGAGTGTTGAAATAATGATCGTCAAACCCGGGCTAAGTATGTTAGTAAATAAGCTAAAGTTTAAAATACCTTTTTACGAGTTTATACTGATTTGTAAATAATTTTTCAAGTTGTCATTTATACTAATAAAAATTAGTTGAGTAGGTTAGCAGATTTTAGTAACAAATACTAAAATAGTGACAAATTTTATGATAAAAAGATATCTAATATCTTTTATCTAATATTTGAATTTGCTCGAGCATAACTTTCAGCTCAATTGTCGAATTTTGATCCATGAGTACAATCCATAAGCATTTTTCGATTCTAGACATATATTGTCAGATGACGTTCTCAAACTTTCAGAGTTAAATTCAATTATTTAGGGGTCCATTTTAGCGTTTTTTGTTTTTAGTTAGTTTAAAGGTGTTTTCGTTATTTTTGCAATTTTTTAGTTTTATTCAATTTTGTTTTATAATACTCTAGTTTATTTGGATTTGTCTACAGAATCAGGGTTTTTATTCAGATTAGATTTTTTGAGTCCGCTTATATAAGACTTTATTTATTGTATGAACATCAACACTTTTTTGAGAGATAATTTATAAAGTGGGGATTTGATTCTTTCTTGTTTTTTATTGAACTATCCAGAACTTATAAAAAATATTCAATTTTTGTGGTGTTCAACCGTTCCAGCATTGGTTCTTGATTCAAAAAACCATTGGGTCAAACTTGTAACTCTGATTTTAGCCTTCTTTGGGTTCATATCAAATGTTGTGTGCATTTCAAGGTGCATCTTGCAATGAGTTTCATATCAATTGATATCAGAACTTTAGCTCCAAAATCATATTACAAAAATTTAGGAAAAAAACAGCAAAGAAAATTCAAGAAAAAAGTTTTTAAAAAAATTAGAAAAAACAGCTTGAAAAATTCATGAAGAGCATGAGATCATGTGTTGTGTCGGTGCTAATTGTGCCTAAAAGAATGAGACATGGAGGATGTGCATTGATTGTAGGGAAGTCAACAACATAACAGCGAAGATTTGAGGTTGAATCATTTTGAGAAGGGAGGGAATGATGAGAATCAGGAAGGGTAAGCTAGCAAAAATATTTTATGATGCAGATCAATTAAAAGAGAAAATCCTCAACCAATTAGAAAAGTAGAGGAAAAATGAGGATGTGCAAAAACACTAATAACTTTTAACACGGTTGTCAAATTTTCGTGCATGAGTACAATTTGAAACCATTTTTCAATTCTACATATGTTTTTTCGGATGTCGTTGTCAAACTTTCATGGTCATATTTTGTTATTTAGGGGTTGGTTTTAGCATTTTCTATTTTGAGCTAGTTTAATAGTATTTTCATTATTTTTGCAATACTTTCATTTCATTCAGATTTGTTTTACAACTTTCTAGTTTGTTTGGATTTGTCTATAGAACCAAGGTTTTATTTAAACTAGGATTTTTAGTCCGCCTATATAAGGCCTTATTCATTGTACAAACATTACATAAGTTGAGAAATTAATTATAAAGAAATCGCTTTCTATCTTGTTCTTTATCAAAGATTTTCATTTTTATGGCATTCAACCCTAAGTTTTTAGCTTTCTTGAAGTTCGTATCAAAGTGGTTTTCAGAGTACATCCTACAACGGGGTTCACATTAGAAGGGCCACTATTAGATCAGTTCACACTGCATACTGGCCAAACACTATTTAAGTCTTATGTATCTTGTGTTCATGTTTTGATATCTTACTAATATTTTCATATACTAGCAATAATAAGTGAACAAAAGGAAGAAAATACTAAATGATATTTCTTTCATTGTCTTACTATTGAAAAGTATGGTGTTTGATAGAGGATCTTGTTGGAATTGATGCCCAATAGTGTTAGGCCATGACTGTTATTATCGAAATTTTGATTATATTATTAAATAAATAATTTTTATTTATGCTATGTTATGTTTTAAATATTTATTGCAATTATAATAATAAGCATATGGTTAAGAGCTCTGGGTCTCTTTATTATAATACAAGTTATGTGCTTACGTTTAGAAGTACAAATATTTTGATAAAAATTATTTCATCTTAGACCATTGAATAAAGGATGACACTTTGTTTTGATAAGTAGTGTAACGACTACTTTTTTTTTGACACATACATAGGCGAAGTGAGGAGGCATAGTTGTGCACCTCTCCATAGGCCCTCTATACTCTATAGGCTATTAGTACCCAGCTCAAGCGCCTGATTTGGAAGCTTGTGGTGTAATTTCATAAAGAAAAAAAAAAGTGTTTGAACCTTAGCGGAAGCAGACAAGGCTAACTCACACACACACACACACACACACACACAAGTTGTTTGAATAGATGGAAGATAGAAAGTAAAGGACACAACTAAATTTTCACTTACACTACCTTTCATAAAGTACATTATATAACGGAAACGACATCCAAAAACTGACTAATGCAACTTACTTTTATTTTTCACCCAAGAACTAAGGAGTATGGGTAGTGGTACATAAAGTGGTCAATTCAAAAGTAACAAAATAGACAATTTTGTTCTCCCCTCTTCTTATATTATTTTCCAATTTATGTACAAAAGTGGCTTCCATTTTCTTGCATTACGTGATATGGATCTCCATAGCTATCAAGTTGTTAGTTGTAGTGCTATAACGAATCATGATAGTAAAAATAACCATTTGAATATATCATTCCCTCGATAGTATGACCATACGTCGAGAACTAATGCCCAATGAAACTCTTCACCATCGTGGGTAATGATCCAACTATCCTCTCTCTACAATCTATGTAATTACACTTCATTATTACTTGAAAGTGGTAGGGGGAAAGGGGAATGAGTATAACAACTCAAATAGTAAAATATGGTGTTGGTGTGCACTTGATGCATGCTATGTTATTCTCTTTTTTCAAATAATTACCTTGCTTTCTTTGGGCTCATATGAAATCACAAATCTATAACCCCGAACTCCCTTTAATTAAACTTAAGTATGGCTAAAACTCTTTCATGCACAAGTACCGTCTTTGACAAAATAAATTCATAACAATCATGTGTGATATTTCTCTAGGAATGCTAGTCATTTACACAATTGATCACCATCGAGGTATCCCAGCACTAAATACTACAAACAATGTTCGAGCACTCATTCAATCATTAAAACACTAGGTGATCCAACGAGTATCCTCTTGCAATGGTCCTGTATGACCTATTTTGATATACAGTTTAGGATTTACACACCATACACATACCGATCAATATTTGAAAGTGTCATGTCTATATCATGTTCATAAACAATTCTGAAATATACTACTTATGTATGAAATGAAAAATTACATAGCAATGAACTAATTCCCATAATTCCATTCTACATGGTTTCGTACAAGGAATCACATATTCTACGACAGATCAGAGGAGGAACAAATTCTCAAATTGGTTCCATCAAATTATATAAATCGATGATTTCGGAATCTGATTTCAATATGTTGTTCTCAAAATAAGTTTCTGATGGCACGGGCTTCCAAATCAGATCTTTTAATACTAGAGGTACAAAGGTACCTCTAATATGCTATGACTATAAGAAGCACAGGTGCCCCTGGTTTAGTGTAGGAATTAATTGAATTTTATTAGGTTAAATAATTAAATGTGATATTTAATGATGTG
>CAIGRP010023413.1:0-13587 GCA_903798385.1 Fraxinus cuspidata | reverse complement strand
CTTTATTTTTTGCACATGAGTTAATCTACAGAAAAAATTAGAAGTGATATACTTGGCACTTTTAAAATAATATATATATATATATATATATATATATAATATATATATATATATATATATATTATACTATAGTCATATTATTTTGATAACTTGAAAAAACTTGTTATTTGTCTCCATATGATTGTATTCATAGAAGAAGAATCAATTGTTAGCTACGAGGATTTTATCTTGGAGCCGCATAATGTCGAGAGTAACTCACAAAGGGGAGGCCACAGGATTTTAAAACGGCATATTTGATTTAACTCTCTAACAACTTACTTTCTGAACTCTAATATTTTATTGTTGGAATATATTTATTACTTTGTTATTAATATATTGTGTCAACTGTAAAATCTATATACCTTTTCTCCAACAGAAACGTCGCTTAAAAAATTGGCGATTAGGATGAACCCCTAATCCATTTCGTATTCTTTTGAAGCCTTGGTAACATAACACGATAAAGATATAAGAGAAGAGAGGATAGAGCAGAAGTAGAGGAGGAAAATATGTAATTTCAATTAGGGATGACAAATTTGTTCAATCCGATGCCGGTGGGGCTTCGCCCTGAATGGGACGAGGATTACTCGTCTAATTGAGTAAACGGGGCGGGAAC
The DNA here is from genome assembly GCA_903798385.1 of Fraxinus cuspidata. Classification (NCBI taxonomy): domain Eukaryota; kingdom Viridiplantae; phylum Streptophyta; class Magnoliopsida; order Lamiales; family Oleaceae; genus Fraxinus; species Fraxinus cuspidata. Next base: position 12,935 of record CAIGRP010023413.1, on the reverse strand, counting down.
GGGGCGATGATCATTACCCCAAAGCGGGTATGGGAAGGGTACGGAAAACATAGCACTGTCTTATCACCATGTTTAAAGTTAATTTCAAATTTAAAATTTTTATCAAACAAAAATAATATATTTATCATTATTTTTAAAGAGAATATAAATTGTTTTAAACAAATTAGTAAAAAAAGTAATAATATTTACTAACAAAAGACATAAAAAAATAAATGCAAAAAATAAAATAAATAAACAGAAAAAATAAATGGGGCAGTGGACCCCACCCCACCCTGATCTCACCTCGAACCCACCACATCCCGCTTCAACCGAGTATGGGATATGGTAGGGTAACAAAAATATTGGATGAGACGGGAGTGAGAATGATCGATCCGTCCCATACCCGCCACGTCTTAGGGATGCCATCTAGTAATCCCAATATCATCTAGTTAAGGATCAACTAACTACTATTCTATACTTGTCATTTTAGTGCTACTTTTGTCATATACTTTCTCATACTTTCGTCCAAAACGTCTGGACCGGCCCACAACATCGTGGTCCATTATCTGTAACTAAGATCCATACAGCTGTAAGCATTTTATCAACCCAGAACTGGAACTCAATGAATTGGTATAGTTTCTGCTGCTTTATTGAAGGCTAATGAAAATAATTAGATATATTATGAATATAACTTATAGATTAAGTAATTCGACGTCAAATCAAAACTGACCGTCATCTATTTAAGAATATTGTAAATTTTTCGATCATGTTGAAAACTTGAAGAAATAAAACATTTCACGTGTACGTTTTTAGATAACTAATTTAAAACCAAAATTTTTAAAATTTAATTTTGTTTATTATCTTGAATTATGGCGAAACCATGTTAACGATCAACAACACAGTTGATTCCAATAAGTTAGGATTGGTTTTTCACCATTACGTCGACAAGTCATTACATCTATTAAAAGATGCAACATATAATCGTAATTTTAATATATTCACTCTTCGACTATGTTCTAGAAATATTTTAATCTTATAAATAGTCTTCCAAATGTCTAAATTCGGCATAATATTTCAACTATATAAACCAAATCATTAAAAGACAAAATGACACGTTTTCATTTCGTCTCCTTATTACCATCGAATATTGCTTTCTTTGTTAGTATTATTCTCACTATTAAGCAAGAGGTACACACAATTCTGTAAAATTGGTTTGATGTTTTGACTTTTCCAACTCAAAACACTTATTTATTTATTCTACTTGCTTGTCGTGACAACCTTAAAAGGCAGATTTATTAGTTGGTGAGCAACCGTTGAATTTGAGAAGCTTAATGTATGTCGTTTAGTAGTGGATTTTTATTTTATTGAACACCACAAATCAACGTTCGAACGACTCTTAAATTGGCAAATGGCACGTTATTAATATTGAAAAATGGACGCTAGATGTGGCCAATTCCGCAAATAATTATACATTAAATTTGTCTAGCATTCGATGGAAACAATGAAGAAATGTTCGTTCTCTACATAGATCTCTTACATATGGCAACCTCACCAAGTATGCCCATTACTTTATATGCAACTCTCGATACAAAGTTTATCACATCATGTTGAGAATTTTTGTCATTACATTTTATGTCACCATTAATATTATCAAATACAAACTCTTTAATAACAATTTGAAAAAAAAAAAAAAAAAACTTATTATTTTCATTTATTTTAATTCTTCGTTTTGTTTGAAATATTTTAAGTTATTAACCAAAAAACTAATTTAATCAACTTGAAAATAGAGTGAATGTAAACTTGTTAATTACCAAATCACACTCACAATATTTTGAATGATAGTTAAAATTCTCTTTTAAAAACGAGAGATGAGCAAGGACATGACCTTTGAATTATCTACAAAAAGGGTAGGAGAGTTGTTCCTGAGTCCATTTGATGCTTAAGTCAGAAAATAGATTAAGAGAATGTACGCATGAGGCTATAAAGTGAATAATGTAAATTATACCTGAATAACGAATAAAAGTGAAGTTTTTATATAAAAGGTGGTGAAGAGTTATCTCATAAGAAATAGGAAACATGCATAATACTAGAATAGTAGAATAAGGTTGGACTCGTGATGATTTTAGAACTTCGACTATAGTTGGGAATTATAATGGAGCGAGACTCCTTTCTCAGTTGGGAGTTTAAGACTCGGGATTGAAATGTAAAAAGGAGCGGGGTAGAGATGGCAATTTACCCCGCCCTGCCCTGCCCTGCCCTGCCCTAATGGGGCAAAAAAACCCACCCCAAACGGGTTGGCGGGGCTGGGCTGGGCGAGGGCGCCGCACCCCTCAAATAATAAAAAAAAATTTAATAAACTATAAAAAAAATTAAGTGAAAAAAAAAACAATAAACGGAGCGGGAAACGCGCCCCGAAACCGCCCCGACTAAGGCGGGGAGGGGTGTGGGGTGGGGAAGTCGCGGGGCGGGGCCCCGAACCCGCCCCTTTGCCAACACTAGAGCGGGGACCCCATGGTCTGGCTAGTTGACCAGGTATACCTGGGCTTAAATAGGTATCATTAGTTAGCTTGGTGTGGTATCACGATCATATTTAAGTGAAGTTTTCAATTTGGGTAATTACATTACCACTACAAAATTCATTAAACGCACCAGAATTTTTAATATTTTTTTATTTACTTAAATAGTCTTAAGTAAAATTACATAATTAGGGCTTTAATATATTTTTAATAAAATAAATTATTATTCCACCACAAATATAAACTTAAATTATTGTTCCACCACAAACGTACATCTATATTTACATAATTAGGGTTTTGTTTTTCAATTCATTATCTATAATAAGTGCTTCAAAAACCTTCAATTTGTTTGATCAAATTGTTTTACATCAATTCTGAATCATTCGATATATTACCAAAAGATGAAAACTGGTTAATAAGACCAATGTTGACCCATTTTTTGTAATGATTATGTGGATAACAAATGTCGGCCTCACTCGTGTCAACTCAAGTAAATTTCAATACATTTTAATCGGAGATTCAAACAGAAAAGGATGGCATTTATAGACGTGGGAGATACTTTACGACGCGAGACAAAAATGTGTAAGCACCAACAATGTGATCAAAGATGATTGTATATAAACAAACAATCATAAACAATTCAACCAAAGTAGAAGTAATTTAAACTCAAGCAAATAAATATGAAATAAACAAGAGAGAAGATTGAGTATGGTTTCAAGTGTAAAGAGTTGCATTTGCAACAAATGTTACAAGAGTTGCTTATTTATAGAGTTCGGCCGACATGGTAGTCATTGGATGAGAACCACGTGGCCTCATTTATCAGGCTGAAGCTTCACACCACTCTTCCTGCTATGCATTTAATCCATTGACAATGTGTCAGCAATCCTACATCTCAGGTTGAAAATCCTAACATTCATTAGTATAAACGTTAAATTTATTATTTTCAAATATTGTCTGCAGATCCCTTAAAAGACACCAAGTACTTCATCCTAAAAGAGAGCTTCGGGTGGAGATAGGGCTTCGGCTATATAAGAGTTTCGGAACAATGAGATCAAATTCTTCTTTGATTTCTTCATTTTGACCAATTGGATCTTTGTTGACTACTCAATGTCTCCATGTAGACTGGGATGTAGCTTCCACTGGGAGTCTCGGTGGGGAGGAGTGACAACCAATATTTTGATAGTTTAGCCTATGGAAATCTAACCCTCCAAGCTGAAAATCCATGGCTGGTGCGATACCATGAAAGAATTTTAGTCCACCTATATCAGATGATCCAATGGAGTCCTTCAAATCCCCAGAAATCCTACAATTAGAAGCCTTCATTTTTTATTTTATTTTTTTGGCAAATCACATCTGGGGCACTTGAGAGCCGATTCTTGCGGCTTTGTTGCGGTGGTTTTCTGGTCTTTCAATTCACCGCTTTCATATTTTCTAACCGACTTGGCCTTAAGGGTATTATTTATCCTGTGACATCCGTCGAGAACTAACCTCTAATTCAGAAGACTGTGTAAATAATTTTCATTATATAAAAGAGAAAACTGGATGAGTGGTTCACTTTCCTTTTGCAGAGGTAAAGATACTGAAAATTCATTAGTTTCATGCATGGGGTTGATAGAAATGAAAGAACGTTGATGGGTTCTTGTGATCTTCAGCGAGAAGGATTAGGAGTAATAATCTTTTTAATGAGCTGCAATCAAGTTTCCCAGGATAAAAATTGTGGGTGGAAATAATGAGAAAAACGAGGGGTAATATTGGGATAATTAGTGTACCACAATATTAAAATTTTAAATTTTTTATTAAATTACGAGTATAATTGTAAATTTATTGTGATATATTTATTAAAAAAATATTTTAATTGTTAAAGTGTTGGTGTAGTAAGTAGGGACGTTAATGAGGGTGGGTTGGGGTCGGGGCAACCACCCCCACTCCGTTACCCGTTTGAGATGGAGTGGGGCGAGGCCCTTGCCCCATTTACTAACCTATTTAATTTTTATTTTTTTTTTGATAATTCGTTTTATTGCTCCCATTTATTAGAGCGAGACAATAATATATTTTTTAATCTTCATTTATTTTTAAATGTTAAATTATTCAAATATATTTGGTAAACTTAGGTTTTTATTATTTGTCATATTTTTTAGATAATCTTAGTTGCAATTTTCTATTAGAATTAACGAAATTTCGTGAAAATTCTATTTAAATTATTGAATTCTATATATAAAAAAAAAATTAAACGAGGCGGGGTAGAACACTTGTGATCCGTACCCACCCCGTCCTATCCCTGACCCGAATGCCCGATTAAGCGGGTAATTCCTGCCTCATTCGGGGTGGGACCCCTCGAGTATCGGACTTGTTGGATTTTTTTTTTTTTGTCATCCCTAATAGTAAGTAAATTTTGAGGTTGTAATATAACGATCTGTTTGATTCAAAAATGCAATTTGAGTGGAAAGAAAACGAATTGCAGGGAATTGAATTGTCTAGAATTTGTTTTATTGAAAATTGTCAATTAATTGTGTTTGACTTGTACAATTTTTCACCTGAAAAATGTTGAAATTTTCTATTTTTTGATATTCGTTTGGCTTTATTTTTCATGAAAATTGTCAATTAAAGGAATACAATTTCTTACAATTGGGGATATAATTTGTTTGGATTGCCAAATAAAATTCTATTTGTTTGGCTTTGTTTTACATGGAAATTGTCAATTAAATGGATAATTTTTTGTTTTTTTTTTTAACAATTGGGGATATAATTTGTTTATATTGCCAAAAAAGAAAAAAAAAATGGAAAACAAAAAATCACCTAAAATGTGGGAATTGAAATTCAACTAAAACCAAGAAAATGTGACAACCAATTTTTGGGAAAAAAAGTATCATCAAACATGGCGAAAGAGAAATGAAATTTCATTTCTCATGGAAAAAAAATGCCTATTATACAGGCCCTAATTTTTCATTTCAAATAAAGTGATTCAGATATGTGAAAAGACTATAATGCCCCTGATCCCGGCAAGATACCCATAGTCGACAAATCATTGACTCAAACTATGCAAGCATGTTGATGGCCATACCTCTCAAAGTAAAAGGACCAGACCAGCTTCATAGGATTGTACCTTTGCTAGATTCAGAAAAGATTTTCCATACAATATACAGCGTGGCCACTACGAAAAGACACAAAAGAGAAAAGATATGAGTAGGAAAAGTGTCTTATATACATAATACAATAATAGACGTGTATGGCATATATATATCCAGCAATTGACAGCTAACTGCAACCCATTCTCCAAAATCTTCTCCTTTACTCAACTCCTCATTTTAAAATTATTCTCATTTAATAAAAAAAAATTATATTTGTATAAAATAGACCTCAAAAACAACTCTAGGTACTTGATGAAGTGACCAAGTGCATATTCGAAAAAAAAAATTATAAAATCAAAATTAATTTTAATCATATCAACGACTATTAACTCATTTATTATTTACACATTAACAATTATTATCAATTTACTACCTACTTATTCAATATACATATTTATCATATAGTTTTAGCGACAAACCATGTGGAATAGCATGTAAAGAAACCATTATTTCGCGCTTGGCACTTTCAAATTTGAGGAAAATAAATATGAAATACTATAGCCCCATGTTTGGTGGCCTTTAATTTAAAACAAATATATGTTTTGAATAGCATATTTAGAAAATGTGTAGTTGAGAAGTATTTTTTAAAAATTTGAATTTACGTGTATGATATTTTATTATGTGAATGTAGAACTAAAAGTGAGTATGAAAAATAAGTTAATAAAAACAACAATACTACACATACAGAATTAAATCCATGCTCAAATCTAGCGAATACATGTGTCCATACACAATTGACCAGTTTGAAAATTAAAACAAAAATCATCCAATCAAGTTTTGACACAACAACTTGTTTTTTTTTTTCCTGGATTTGACGATGTTCTTTCATCATTTTCCTAATAGAAAACCCGACTGAGCTTATTCTTTTTAAGAATCGTGTTATATGTACATAATGATTTATATAATGAAATTATAATATCACGTGGCACTTTAATATTTGACAGTTTAAAATAAAATCAACTATTTTATTCAATTTTTTCCTCCATATCATTTTATATAATTCTTTGTGAGCGAATTTATGTATAAATAGCATAATTTTTTTTTATTATTTCTGTTATTGTTATAATAAAACCCAGCTAAGCAGAAAAGAACAAAAAGGGAGGTTGATCGACAAGACAAAGATGATGGTCAAAATCCAGCGAACCAAAGCATGTGATAGGAAGTGCAACTGAAAATGTGCAATGGACCCTTTGATTCTCCCCATGTTTTGACCATATAACAACATTGGAGTGGACGATGAAACAAGTAAATAACTATTTAATAAACAAAATAATTAATAATGATAATGATTAATTCTTATTATATTGAATCGATCGATACAAACAAACTGTAATGCACCAACACTAGAGAGAAAATATGGGCTGCAGTTTCATCCAAAACGAGACTCCAACCTTGTATGCCCTTTCAAGGCAAATTAGCAGCTCCTACAATACAAACCTTATTTTATCATCATTCCATTTTCCGACTGGAACAAAAGAGAAACTGCCACCCATAAAGTTTCTTGTACCTTGAGCCAGCCCAACAAAATATGTTGCATTCTTCAATCTTGACTGACATTTTTATTTTGTTTTAACCTAATACTAATCTAAAAAATAACACATTTTCTTAGGCTGCTATATTACTATAATTACTATCTTGTACTGCTGAAATTAAACTAGTAAAAATCTACTATTTGGCCGTTTGATTTGGTTTTCTACTATTAGAGCTTTGATTTTTTTTCCCTTCTAAATGCTTGAAACAACACAGTTTCGGCTAAACAATGTGGGTCGAGACTCCCCGGTCAGTAAGTCCACTCCTGCGGGAGCCGGAGTTCTTGATTCATCACCGGCTGTAGTCTCACGGTATGCATCTGTTGGCCCGTTGCGACATTGTTTCTACCCTTCAGACCATCCGCTGCTGCATATAAATGAAGAACACGAAAATAAGACACCGTATGAACACAAACTCTAAACATAATCTAAAATTATGAGCAATAAGTCCAGTTACCAAAGTCTGGATTGCAATTTGCACTGCCCCTGGAGTGAACCTGTGGCTGGGGATCCATGTTATCCAAACGCAAATTTAAGGCCTGGACCACTCTGTCTGGCAGTAGAACCGTCGAACAACCTGTGTATAAAAAATTTATGAATGATCAGATCATAGTCAAAGGGTGAGTAAATTATAGTACTATTTAATTCCATTAGCCAACAACAACCCATGTGACCAGCAGCCAAATGAAATTATGTGACACCATTAAAAATTACCTATCCTTAAAAACTAGCCACCCGCACACAGTAATTGCATTCAATATCATTAAAGACGACGACCTCCCTCTCGTGCAAACTGGTTATATTTCCATCAAGGTACGACCCATGGACAATTTTTATAAATGTGTGACAGTGGAATTTGGGCGACTTATCCGAAACGACTTGATTACCGCATTAATTAACTTAAATTTTCCTTGCTTAAACAATTAAGTAAGTTCTTAATTAAGTATCAATTATTCAATGCGTATTCGACCTGGCTTCTTGCGAGTTTCAGAGGGGGCTCCGAATCTTCTGGGCAAGAAAACTCCAGTGCCAGCACGTTCTTTTTTAGCCCCGGGATCTCCAAGAAACATGGCTCTCATGCCAGTACCAGGCTGCCTTTGAGACTGTTGTAAAGGAGGCCAAGCTGCCATTGAAAAGTCCTGAGGCTGAGGTCTCTCGCCTCCATTCCTTCTAACATTTGGAACCATTTGCGGGTGCCCAACCTTGCCCTGCCACCAATCTCCACTTCCCTGTTGTTGCTGTTTCATCATCTGTTGCAGCTTTAACTGCTGGAACTGCAAAAGTGAAAATAATAAATTCTTAGTTCATGCATTACAAGTTAGTAAAGGAGTAAAACAATAAATGATTCTGTAGAGAACCCAAAAAAAAAAAAAAGCACACCTGGGTAGCTTGTAACTGCCGGTAAGAAAGTTGGGGTTCTTGATTTGGGTAAAACCCAGAGCCGTGTTGTGGGTTTTCAAGAGGTACAGATATCGGATTGAGATTTTTAGGGGCGCCGAAAACCCCTCCAACACCTCTGTTATCAGAGTAAAATCCATTCGTTTCTTCAATAAGTCTCATCCTAGCCAACTCCCCTGCAGCCTCATATAGCGCATCCCAATCGGCGGTACCCTTTCTATTCATGACTGGCGGTGAAGAAACCGTAGAAACGCAGTTTGGGCTGCCGCGGCTGGACCCTAAGTTGCTGCCACGCGCACCCATAGCACCGCATAGAGTTGACTGGGGCGACCGAGACAGCACCCGTCCCTGCAATCCAAAGTTTAAACATTAGAATAAAGTTCAAATAACTACAAAAGGAGACGGTGATAGAACATATTTACCTTTGGATTTTCCAAGGTGATTTTAGAGTCTTGGAGAGTAGACTGCAAGAGTTTCCGAGCTACTTCGGATAGGTAGTCATCCTCATCACTTTCAGTTTCGGTTGAACCGATAACAGACTCCACAGGTGAACTCAAATCCGAGTTGGGTCCAAACGAGTTTCCATTGAACCCAAAAGAAAAATTATCAATTCCTTTGTTCTTGAAGTCCATCAACAGATCGTCATCAGTTAGAAACTGAGGCGGCAGCCAGAACTCTCCATCATATAATTCCTCAGCCATATATCTCAACACGGTTCCACCTTAGACACAGCAGCAATAAAAAAAATTCTAAGTGTTTTTATGCCTTCAGTTAACAAAAATCTGAAAAACCGAAGGCTAGGATTCCTTATTTGAAGAGGATTGTGGTTTGCTGGTTCTTTAAGGTTTAATTATAGCCTCCCAAGTATTGGTGCTTGCTGGGTTTCCCACTGGGAAAATTCAGAGGGGCCCAGCAAAAATTGAAAAAAGTGATAAAAAGATCAACGAAGTGAAGAGTGTTGGAGCAGCACAAAGTGAAGGGGTTTGTGGAGAGAGAAAAGCCGTGCCTGGGCCGTCTTTTTATAATGTTTATTCTACAGAAACAGTATGTGGAAGGGGAGGCGGATATGAAACCCTAGACATTTAATGCCCCAAGCGCGACAAAGGAGCGTGTTTCCACGCACACCTTTTTAAAATCCTCGCACTACTCGTATTTATTACAAAAGTTGTCTAACCCTTCGTTAATTACCATGTAGTCTTGTAGAAACCTAAATTTCACCAAAAATACTTGGAACGTAAAAGTTGTCTTCTTAAAATTGAACATTTAACCGTTGTGATTTAGCCCATGTTTGGTACAGTTAAAATCCGAATTAAAATTTAAAGTCAAATCAATAATTAATTTTATTCAAAAGTCCGTTGAACTCATAATATTTCAACTACACATTTCATCAAAATCTACAAAAAAATTTGATTTTATTTAAGTCAAATAGGAAGCTTAATAAAATTTTGAAAGGTTTTTATTATTGAGTAACGAACTTGCTTATTTTTAAAAGGGTTGGACTGACTAGTTACTGCATCAATAGTTTGTGGACCAATATTGAAAATTTCCGAGCAGAAAAGCATGGGAAAGTAGTTTGTATGGAGAGTTGTAGCCAGGTAAGCGATTTGTAAAAAATGGTGGGTGTTGGGTTGTCAAGTGGGAGTAGTAGGGGATGTGGGTGGGTCCATATCTGACACCATTCATTCGATCCTCATGTGAGGACTTGGTTTTGGTTGGGGTGCAGTGCGGGTTTTAGCCTCAACTTAAAGGGTTGTGTTGCGTAATGCTTGAGAGGGTGGGGGGGCAACCTAACAAAGATCTTGTTTTTTAAGTGCATAATTGGTATTTTAAAAAATTATTGGATTATTTTAATATCTCATTTGTATATTAATTTATTATTATTATTATTTTTTTTTTTTTTAATTTCATGCAATGGATCGAGGAGCTTACAAGTGACAACGTGAAGGCTCCTCTCTAATTTGTTTTAACTAATCTGCCAAACATATACCTACCCATTCCATGTTGCACAATTTGGGAGTAAGGGGTGGGGACCGCGGGTGGGGGTGAGGTGGAATTTTTTTTTTAATATTCTAACCTACTTAATTTTTGTCTTCAAAGTCAAAAAGTTTGCATCTTGTCCACTCTGTAAGCACAATATATTGAAAAACAGAAATTTAATCACTCTTAAATAATATTCTGATTCCTACGCCTAATTTTGAAACCTTATGATCTAATAGATTTCGAATATTTTCGTAAGCGTGATTTGTACGTTTTATAATATCAAACTACATTCTTGTCGGGTGATCATGCAATAAATTCAGACTACGATAAACATGCATATGTCAAGTTTGAGCATCGTGTTTGCTTTCTTGCAAGACTTTTTCCAACCATATAACAAGAGTGTGACATTTACATCACAACCTTCATAGGGGTTACGTTATGCTCACTATGGTCATTCTCAACCTAAGGAATGAGCAAGAATTGGTGGAGTAGGTGAACGCGGAGATCGAATGTCACGAGTTCGAATCCCCTGCTAACACTTCTTTGGTCGAACCCGCGCGCACTCACGAGTAGCAGCTGCGGTTCCTACGTCAAAAAAAAAAAAAAAGAATTTGTCATCTTCGACCGTCTCATTCCTATTACGAGGTTACACCTCTTAGGTTTTGTTTCAAGTACCCAAAAGCACTATTTGTATTCACTCGAGTTCGAATCCGTGCTCAATTAACCTCCCAATGCAATATTCTTTGATTTTATTTGCTTGCTTATTATAATATATTACACCTAAAAACAGTTTATATACGTTCTTTTTAATTTGGAATTGAAATTTTAATTTAGTGGCAGTATCTTTGTTTTTAAAAGAAAAAACAATACCACTCGTATTAATTCAAGGATCAACATTGGGCAAATTCAAAAAATAGTGGCATTTTGTGCACGGATATTTCGAATTTTTCTTCATATTGTTCATTATTTTGAGTATAAAACTCAACTTGTTTAGACTACTCAAAATTTTAGCAATATGAAATAAATAGGGTGGTCCGGCAACTAGTGAAGTAATTCCATTCGAAAACATGCAGCGTAGCGTCATAAAAAAATAAAAAAATCAAGAACTCGTACAAAATTATATGTAGGTGCAATAAACCAACTTAGAGAAAAGCTTAATTGAATACAATAAAAAAAATATTGCGATTGTGGGAGAAACGTGTGACAAGTAGAGGATAAGAGTGTGATTTGTATGATAATTATAATGGGTATTTAGTGGGGAAAAAAAAGGAACAAAAAAAAAAAGGTGAAAAGTAGATAGTTTTCGGGTTGCCAACTCTCTTAAATTTTTTATTCTTTCACTTTTTTGTTAAAAAATCAGGCAAATTACATAGTTTTTCTCTCAAATTTATGACAATTTAGTAGACACGCTTTCCGTTTTCAAAAACTACTCAAGTCTCTCTTATTTCAAATTGTGAATAAAGCGTACATCACCCATTATTTATGGCAATTTCAAAGTCATGCTTTCCTTTTTAAAAATTACGTAAATCTCATTTATTTCAAGTTTTTAACAATGCATACTTCCTTGAAGGGATATAACAATTTCGAACACTCATTATACATTTTAAAATTATGAAAAACTCTCTTATTTCAAATTTTGAATAAAGCATACCTCTATTGACCACTTTTTCTTTTACATGTTAGCATAAAGTAGTTTTTGAAGTACAATTACAGACTTTCAAATCTTCTTCTAGCGCCTTTAACGATAATGTAAAACCTAAAATACTTTTTAATACTTCTAACTAAATCAAGAACAAGGTATTACTTATACTATCGATTCTTCAAAAATTCATCGACGGATACTCTGATTCGATATATTCAAAATAAATCTACAAATAGTAAAGTAATAAACACAATCAGAATAATATCTTAAGATAAACAAAATAATGTACATTTCAATATTCTTGCTATAAACCAATCACTATTTACAAAATATAACAAAATACTTAAGAAATAAGCATGTGCAATATTCATTTAAGTTTCACTTGATCGATCATTCATCAGCTTCATTTCTTGCCAACTATCTATTAAAGTGAAAAAGATGAAAACTAGTTATAGTTTTGCACACGTATGAATATTTGGTGAATATAATAACAATATTTATCGCCTTCAAAGAAGAAACTGTTGTCGATATTACGACTAACCCAATCGAAAGAATACAGGAAATAAAATGAATAAGAAAAAAAAAAAATAAACAAAAAATGCAGTAGATGAAGCGAGGTATGCCAAAGCAAATCTCCTTAAGACAGATTTCGCCCCCCAATAAAGTGCAAACGGGATTATGGACGTCTATCTCCAAAGATACAACGCTTCTTCCAAAGTTGATACTGCACAATACCAACCTTGACGGTCGAACCAAAATATGA
>CAIGRP010023409.1:0-34915 GCA_903798385.1 Fraxinus cuspidata | reverse complement strand
TTGATGGAGAATTTGTGGTTGAAAAAGAAGGAAAAGTGAGTGATGTGATGAAAAATATTATTTTATTGAAGAATGTGTGATTGAAAATGAGTAGAAGAATGAGAATGAAAATTTTAATGTGTACCAAACAGGGACTAATTCTTTGAATTAGAGTTATTCACAGGAGAAAATAAAATACAAGGAAATTCTTTAAGCAGAAATGAGGACTTCTCTGGTATAGCTGTGCTGACTTACTTTCCTATTATTTTCAACAAATGATCTAAGGAAGTAGCGATTATATCTGTCTTTATCATCTTCAGAAGCCAATTTATTCACCATGTCCTGACAAACTGCAGCGCCACAGGATGGATCAGGACAGCGTAACGTCAAACAGCCAGGGCCATCATTAATGGATGTGCTAATATACCCTGTGCCACATAAGGAATAATTAGAAAGTCAGAAGATGGTAGTTAAATCAACACAAACATCATTCAAGCACAAAAAGGAATCTTGTGTGAACATTTGAAAGGGAAAAAGAGAAAAGAAACAAAAGATAATTTATCATACATAAGAGGACAATTTGGAGCATGTGTGGCAAAGCTTAAAAGTGCCTTTTTCTAAAATTATGTCTCTACCTACTTTCAAAAAATGATGCTTTTAAGCACCTTTTAGGCTCAGTCAAACACGCTAGGTTTCTGAAGAGGAGGCAGGGGTATTCCTTCTAAATTGCTATGGACTGTGTGGTTTCCCCAGAAAGAAAACGAAAGAATTAATACATGGAAACAAACCTAACCAAATTGGGGTTCCCCAGTTTGGTTTGCCGAAGAGTGGGCAGGGGTCTTCCCTTCTAAAATGCTACAAGTCACATGCTAAATTATGCTTTCCCTAAGAAGAAAAGAAAGCAACGAGATATGGAAACAACCTTGCCAACACATGACACAAAAGGCATGACCACAGGCAGCAGCACTCATCCTTTCACGAGGATATGATTCAAAGCAGATTCCACAAGTTAGCTGCAGGAGGACTAGAAAAATAAGTTGTACAGGAGATGATAGAAAGAAGAAACCATTGTAGCACGACTACAACAACATCTCAATCTATTACACAACCACAAAACAATTTATACAAGTTCCTCATGATGTATTAATCACCTCCTTAGCATCAGGAAGGGGGATGGGATTCTCTAACAAACCAACAGCCTTACGGACATTTTCTTCATTCGCAAACCATTCATCGTTCACTTTACTAACACTCCTGTGAGTCAAGAACATACCAAAGTATACTTCAGCCCAGAAACTAACAATCTGTGTGCTAAATAATACTTCCAAAAGTTACTCCATTAAAGGGATCCATCTAAGGCGAATTTACCAGTTATAGTGGCGGAGCAAAATGCTAGCAGCATCCCTTGGAATTGAAAGAACTGTAGATATCTTTGCAATATTTTCCTCTTGCAGGTGCCGAATATCAGCTTCACTCAAAATTGTATAGTTCTGCTCAGGGAAGACATATATCGTGAGCATCCAAAGAGTTTAAAAGCGCAAGTTAATAGCACATGGAACTTAAGCAAGAACATTAAGCTCAGACCATTGCATGCAAGTAGTTAAGAATTGGCGGTTTGCATCAACAGAATAAGAAGTTAAAATCTTTGGTTAGGAGTAAAAGTAAAAGTAAAAGGAGAAATTTAAAAGTATTTTTCCTTTTGAATATATAAAAGGAAAAATATATAACACATTATCAAAATTCTGATAGCTACCAATATATTTAATACTAAAGGAGAAGCAGGCAATTGAATTAAATGAAAAAAAAAACCGCAGAAACTTCAAACTTTGAGCTGATGTCTTCTATTTCAAACTTAAAACATCCATTTAATCCTATCAAGTCATGGCAAAACATCGTTTCCAATTTCATATGTGAGTTACAAGGTTAAAGGCAAACAAAGTAGAGTCTTATAAAATTCGTTCGAAGCAAGTGACATCGATCAAACCAACAGTAGCATAAACAACCAGATAATCCCCAGTCCCCACCTAGAACTTGGCCAGCTCCAGACCCATGAAAGCAATCCAAGTATTTTCAGTTTATGTATCCTACTTCAGGGTTATACATTCTTTGCTGGAATAAAAAACCCAAAGTTCTTTTCTATGTCATTCATTTAAAGGAGAATGCTATATATTTTAAGCATATACTGCAAACCTTTTGATTTTAGCTAAAAAAAAATTACACTTCAACTCCAATAAATCATTAGCTACGAATACCATGAAACGTTTATAAAACTCTATTAAGACAATGAACAAGTAAAAATCTCCCATTGTTTTCCATATCATTAAAACTAGCCTATGGATGACGCAAACTTTATTCCACACCTTGTGAACGTACAAGATATAACAGTTTATTTATCAAGATCCTCGTAATTGATACCTAAATCCTTGGACTTAAATATCATACTTGGCAGCTCAAGATAATCACCATTCCTAATGAAAAATATAGTAACGAATTGATAGCCATTAAAATTCGATCATTACCAATATATTCGTCAAATTATTGAAAAAAAAAAAGCACACATAGTTAAAAAAAGCATTTCCAATTGTCACTTATTCACACACACAAAAAAAAAAAGGAAAGAAAGCAAAAAAAAAAAAAAAACATGTGCTAATATAAATTGCAAGACAACCTGCGATCGATGATGATGGTGGTGGTGTGAATGGGGGGAGGAGAGGTCGTCGGAGTCATCCGAATCATGGTCGATGAAGCCATCGTAATCCATGATGACGTCATCCAGCTCGTCGTCATCTCCTCCGCCGCCGTAGAATTCGTCGTCGGAGTTCCAATCGTCCATCATCAGCTCCATCTCGTCCTCCGATTCCATTTCCTCTCTCTATATGTATGTATAAATATATAGATACGAATATTTGTATTTGATATCTGTATATGTAAAGAAAATGAGCAAGCAGAATTCAATGAGATATATGGAAGCAGAAAATTTTTAGTGGAGGTCACCTAAGTTACACGTTTGTCTCACGTTGGTTGTTCAATTTCAATTTGATTGCTGGACTGTTTCAATTTTGTATTTTGAGTTTTGAATTCATTTTGTGTTTTGAGTGTACATTTTGAAATTTTTAAAAATGTGTTCTTTTTGGCATTTTGAAAAATTGTTTTAAAAACGCTCAAAACGCGTTTTGAAAATTTTGACTTAATTATAACTGAAAACACTCAAAATGACAAATTTGTCATTTTGGGTTTTCTTAATAAATTTTTAACTTGTTTTGAAAAAAGTGTTTTCGAAAATGGGAAAGAGCGCGTTTTCACTGTTTTGAAAAATCGAAAACAGAAAACGGCTGGAAAATGGTAAAGAGAACATGCCCTTATATTTTTTACAACACTATCGTTGAATTCCATATTTTCTATTAGAAGGTGAGTTTTCCACAAAAGTGGGGCATCGTATAGTTCGATTTGTATATATTAAGAACCGAATCGATTTTCATTAAAATTGCGAAATGAATAATTAGTTTTATGAAAAAATAATCAGAAATTGGAACCGATTCTTTTACCATTCAAAAATAAATTATTAATATAAGATGTGTAAATTTTCTTATTTTCGTGATTTTTGTTATAAATGTGTGAATACGTGTTAATTCATATGAATTATTATTTAATTAAGAGGTTAATAAAAAATTCAAGTTTTAGTTTTGTGGTTATAATTCAGAAGGATCAAAACAATTTTAGCTAATACAAACTGAACCACTTGTTTCAGTAGGTAATATATCCGAATT
This sequence comes from Fraxinus cuspidata, assembly GCA_903798385.1. Lineage (NCBI taxonomy): Eukaryota > Viridiplantae > Streptophyta > Magnoliopsida > Lamiales > Oleaceae > Fraxinus > Fraxinus cuspidata. The sequence goes on along the minus strand of CAIGRP010023409.1, from coordinate 31,169 downwards.
CGGTCTAAGTCGGGTAGTTTCAAGTAAAAATTTCCACTCCAAGTAGCAAGTGATATTCATTGTGTTAATAAGTTACAAATTCTATTGTACAAGACATTAGCTTTAATAATAGTTACATAGTATAGTCAGTAAATGAATGAAAATAAAAGTTGAGTGAATATGTTGAAACAAAAATATCATTTCGATGATCAAATTAAAATACATTGAAGGTGGGTGACCAACATAAAACAAAATTGCAAGTTAAAAGGCCTCCATCGAAATCTTCCATATGGAAGCATATTTATTGACGGTGGAAATGAATGATTCCTTGCTTTCATAATTGACAGAAGAGGTACAAGTCTTGATGCACAAAGTATCAAATGTATTGCGACATTAAAGTCCAGTTTGGCGCAGGCTATTCGGACTAACGTGAATAATAAGGATCTTAGAATTCATAACATTGTATCGAGGGTCAAATTTCCCCCTAGGCATCTTTCAATACTCCGCCCACAAAATAATTCGATAAAATACTGAATTATTATCATTGATTACCAAAAACGATGTCACTTTTAGATCAATTTAGAGAAATCTTGATAGAATAACTGCATTGTATTTGCAAGAATTTGAAGCTAAGTAGGGTGTAATGGTTGGAATTTTAGTATTAGTATAGAGGGATTTTTGACGGTTTATCAATTTTCATTGGGCTTTACACCTTTATATTGGTCATAGGATGGAAGTCTGCCAGCTTAATCATATCAAACTACAGTGTCCAATTTAAGCTTGCCAACTTAATCATATTAAACTACAGTGTCCAACTTAAACTTGACAGCTTAATCAAAGCAAACTACAGTGTCCAATTTAAGCCTGTGCATTGTTGCCCTCTTTTAAGGGATTCAATTGGTTGGAGAGTTTGGTGACAATGATTTGTCATGATACATAGATAATAGTCTTGCACCTTATGCCATCATTACTTTTCCGCTATTAGTTGTTGAGGGTGGAAACACATTTTCGATCATGTTATGATTATGTTTTTCATATAACGTTTCACATAAGTTGATGTATATGGATGGGTCATGGGTCGACCTTTCACGTTGTCCTATATTATTTGAATAAAAAGAATTGTTTGACTAATTCAAGATACCCCCTAAGTGATCTGATTGTATTTTCAAATTGGCACCAACAATTATATTTATGATTAGATTACAAATTAATTTTTTCATTAGATACAAATGTGAAATGTTACACATAAAACGGACTTCGTGCCCCAGTTCTGTTGTGGTCATTTGACCTGTATAGGATATCGAGTATGACAATCTCAAGGTTCGATTTTACAAGTTATTTTCTAGGCACTGGAGCTTTCGTAATAACTTGTAACATTATCGTAGATATCTTCAAATAATACTTGAGAAGTAATCTAAGGGCGCTGCACAAATGAAAGAAATGAAAGGAAACAAGAAATATAATGTAAAATTCTCTTTGTTCTAGGAAATGTACCTGCAATATGCACAAGATTCAATCTCCCACAATACTTGAGTAGGTTCATCTATTGATAATAGAGTTTGTTCTAAAATCCACTATTTGAAGCTTCACCAACTTTGTTCATAACGTGTACAAAAAAACAAAAATTACTACACACATTTGCATAACTTCGAGATTCAAGGACTGTTATCCTTCTTCACATCAGCATTTTCTGAAGTTGCATTCTGTGCAGTTCTTCTCGTTGTCTGGATTTGATGGACATATTCTGTAACTACGATATGGAACTTAGGGGCGACCTTACTTGTAGAAGAGACATTAAGACCAGCCATCCTTAGAGCGCGTGCCATGTGCTTTTCAGCCTTTTGGAAGTGGAGAAAGCAATAACAAGGAATGGTTGATCTCAGTATTGGTTTTCCACATAGTATTGGTCCTGTAGGTGAACTGGCACATGCTCAATCACACAAAAATAAGAGAAGTGTTAGTTTCAATAAAAGTAACACTAACAGGTAAATATATTAGCACTTATAAGGGTCTCATAAGGTCAAATCTCACTGCAGCCGTTATTTTCTTCAAAAGAGTCCAGTGTAAGAATTATTTCTGGGTCAGGAATCATGCGATAATTTAGTAAATTCATTAGGAAGATGAGAACGCTATTAATATTATGATACTTCCTTGACGTCAAAACTTCATTCAAGAAATTGCAAAATTTATACCCTATATCCTCAAAACTCCTCTTGAGCCATGCAAAATAATTGTCTTTCCTGAAAGACGGACATTTCACTCAGGTATCCACACTATGCCCATGTTTGGTGAAGAGTACACAAGATCAACCAATGTTAGATGGTACATCTCTAGGATTTAATTTAAACTTCATTTTGCATCAAGAAACGAAACGATTCCCATTTTTCTACTGGGGTTAAAAGAGAACACGTTGACAACTGATTATTAAAATCTATTCCAAAACAGGTGATTTCCTCATACCCTACTTTTTTGCATAAATTTTGCTCCTTTCTGGCATTATATATATATATATATATATATACACTCGATGATTAATGATCTCAAACACTGAAACTCAAAAAAAGTGGCACGTACAAGATGATAAAAGAATGTGACCGATAAGAGAAAACAGAAGTAAAGAGTGGAAATTTTAGAATTTTATCCAGTTCCTTGAGGCTTAAAATCCAAATACTATATATATATGCGAAATGTGATTGTTCAATTATAAAACCTCAAAAGCACCCGATATGATACCTATCTCAAAGTATGCCTCGGAGGTTGTATTCCAAGCCAAACCAAACAAAACCTTGAAAGTTTGTGTCATGCAAAATCAAACCATCCCAATACACTTAATCAAACCATCCCAATACACTTACACCTCAATAAAATAGAGTAGATACAGAGAGTTCCCAAAAATCCCCCAATTGTTGGAGTTATGGGGTGATCTTGGAAGTACAATGAAAAACAAACTAAGCAAATATGATATATAAATAATGGCATGGTAGTAGTCTTATTATAGCCCCTCATCCCTGTAGATCAAAATCAAATCTTTAAAACAATGTATTAGTACCACCAACAATCAGTACACAGGGAATTGTGTGGCATTGAAAGCTTATCAACATATGCTGAAGGAAAATCAATATTTCCCCAATATTCTTATCCTAGACCAGACCACACTGAGAAAACTGCGCCAGAAAGCAGGGAATTGAATCATGGATCTTTTTAACGTTGAAGCTCAATGCTTAATAAACAAGTTCACAAGGAAAAATAGGCGAAATAAATATTGAACTACTTTGCAATTTTGGAGTCTTTTTCGTGAGAACCCGGTTTTGTTTTAGTTAGTTAGTGTGGTACATTTAGCTGTTGAAAGTATAGATTTTTCATTTATTACAATGTGTTTTTTGCTTCAAGCTAAGTTTGGATCAAAGTACGGTCATCAAAGCACGATGTTCAGCAAACGAACTCAACCCCACAAGAAACCCAATTAATACAAAGTAAGAGGAATTGCAATGATAATATTCAAATTCTCAGTGCGCTTATATACGAAATTATAATCTTTAAAGAACTACCAACACAAGGGCAGGTGTCTGAATTGAACTGCAAATTCATATTTTAAACAGAAATTTACACAACCGTGAATTCACGATTAAAACAAACCTTTTGATGGAGAAATTGCAAGCCTTGTAGAGCTTCTGCATGGCATCGGACTGTATATGCATATGGCAAAACCTCGTCAATGCCATCGCCTTCGCCCTGCACCCGTGCACCCCACACCGATTAATATTTCCATTCACTCCCAAATTCCCATTATAAATAACAGGCTCTGCGATTCCTGTGGTGCAATCCGCTCCAATTGAGCTGATCGTACCATGATTTTCCTCTTCCTGTAGAGGGCTTTTTCCGTATTCCCAGTAGTACTCTCTGTACTTGAGCTTCAGCTCCTCCATTAATACCCAATATTGATCCCGATAAATGCGGGTCATTTGCTTGACCCGGCGAGTCCGGCGCTTCAGGACTTCGTCTCGGGTCAGGAACTCGGACTTGGATAGCACCGAGTCCTCGTCACATCCCTCGATTCCGGTTGGCCCCGAAGAAGGGAACGGATCGAGCATGTCGGCGTTGCAAGTTTGGTACGAGGCTATGGGGTTTTGACGTCGGCAGAAACGTCATATTTCATGTTTGGTTAATCTAATCTTTAGGTAAAGTTAGTACGTTTATTATTAGCCCCGTTTGATCCCATTATTTTCTATAAATTATAATCTACTTTTCTTCTTTTTTATTAATCACATATTTTATATTACCCATAAATTCAACTTTTTAATCACATATTTTATAAAATATTAATGTTCCTCTCGTTATAATGTGAAATAATGAGGGCCAAACGAGCGTCAAAACTAAGTTTTGAATAAATGACTTCTTTTATTGATCGAAAACTTATTTTGAGGGTAGGAAGAAATTGGAATGAATTGAACCAATAATCATTGGACTTAGATCCATGTTTTTATTGCTCACTAAAGTTTGAAATGTCGAGATTTGACCACTAAACTTATCTGAATGTTGAATGTTGCTCACTAGCTAAACTTTCATTTATAACTTCTAACAAAAGTGGTGATGTGGTGGACGGAATGTCACGGTAGTGTCACGTCATCATTATCACGTAAAAAAGTCTTTCATTGTTCACTAAATTTTAAAAAATGTCATTGATTGTTCAGTATACTTTGGAAAACGTCTTCGATTACTCGCTCAGCTTTGAAAGTTGTCAAATTCTGCCCAATAAACTTATGAAATGAATTCGGCTTAGGTAGAAATTTTGAGACAGACCGGCTTTATTTTCCATAAGTTTAGTGATCAAAATTCAACTATGTTCAAGTCAGTGAGTAATCGAAGATTTTTTCAAATATAGTGAGCAATCGAAAACATTTTTAAAAGAATAATGAGAAATCGAAGACATTTTTAAAGTATATATTAAGCAATGAAAGACTTTTTTTTACTTGGTAACGCTGGCGTAGTGTCATCTAAACATTTCGCCAACTACGTCGTCATTGTTGTCATAGGTTATAAGCGAAAGTTAAGCCAACAAGTACCGTCCAACGTTTGGATAAGTTTTGTAGCCAAATATCAACATTTTAAAGTCCATTGACAATGAAGTATATTGACATAAATTCAGTGATTATTAGGATAATTAACTCAAGAAATTGTTATAAATTATGTGAAGAAACTCCTTTTACACTTGTTTTATAATTTTTATATAGTCCATATTATAATTTCTTTCATTTTTATCTTAACTTATCACTACATAAATAACTTTTTCCTACATAAATAAAAGAGTGAGTTGGATGGTACTGTTCATAAGTCGAGCCGAGCCAAATGGCTTTTTGGGTCGGCTCGACTCGGCTAAGCCCTTTTTTTATATTATTTACGTTTAATTCAGTATTTTAAGTTACAAATATTCGTTTTAAGCGATTTAAAATTTGTTGAAAATGTTGAAGTGCGGTCATGATAAATATATGATCGATAAATTTTAAATATTAAAATAATTTTACATTAAAATTGAAACGTACTATTTACAAGCCAAATGGTTTGACGACTCGACTATGCTAAATTTTTTTTTATTTATTTATGTTTGATTCGGTATTTTAAGTTACAAATATTCGTTTTAAGCGATTTAAAATCTGTTGGAAATGTTGAAGTGCGGCCATGATTAATATATGATCTATTTGTGCCACCCACGGTGCCAAATCTTTAAAAAACTCATAACCGAAGTCCAAATTAACAGAAACATTTAGTTAACCAAAAATTAAAGATTTAAACAATTGTTGACTAAATTTTAAAGAGTAAATGCGTAACTACCATTTTCATATAAATAAAATTAAAATAAAAGAATTAAGGGAAAAAAACCCAATCATCTCCTTGTCCATCCACCCCATGCATACACACCCCTGCTGTCATTTCCTCCACCGCCACACATACCCACCCCAACCCAACCCAAAACAGATTTGTCGAAATGGTGGAGACTCTTTACACAATGAACAAGGTAGATGTGGATTGTTATCTGTCTTCAACAAATATAAGTTAAGTAGTGCACATTCATCTTATCACAACAGATCCTAGATTGACCTTACCTCTTTCCAATTTCTTTTTACATTATCCAGTCAAGAGCTCACTGAACAAACGATGCCTTTTTCTTTTAGGCTGGAAATGCGGGGAAGAAGTTAATGAGCGAGATTAAGAAAGCTCCGCATCCTGGTTAGCCAAAATTGATTATAGTTTCTGGCATGAGATAGACCTCAAAAAACCAAATAAAATTCCAATTGGTCGAAGTAACACACCTTTTGCCTCACTACAGGAAACATCATTTGATCATATGATTTAATACTATCCACTTTATTGAAACTTTGATGTTTGGTTAATCACGTATTAACTTCCATTTTGCAACTTCATTTTTTTCCTTTGCCGGTGACAGTTTCATGGTTGCCGAAGAATTGCCGGAACCCGATGTCCAAATCATCACCTCTGGTGACTGGAGTATCCCGACTCACACTTGAATCCTGGTATCTTTTTTCCTTTCTTTAACCCACAAAATTCAATCTACTTTTCGAAAATTTCAACTGGATTTTTTATTTAAGATTTTGGGGAATTTTTTTTTTTTACAGGCTTCAGACTCGCCTATGGTGGAGCGATTTATAGCACGTCGGCGTTGCGGGTGGGGGTGGGTATGTGTGGGCTGGATGGAAAAGAAGATGATTTGTTTTTTTAATTCTTTTATTTTATTTTTTCATATGAAAAATGTAAAGTTATCTATTTGCCCTTTAAAAAATAGTTATCAATTGGTCAGACCTTTTATTTTTTGGTCAATTAATAGTTAAACTAACGGTTTTTATTAATTTGGACTTCGAGTGCAAGTCTTTTAAAGGTTTGGTACTGTGGGTGGTAGAAATGAAGGGTTCGAGCAAAGTATGCAACTAAATGAAAGGTTTAATACCGTGACTGCAATTTTCCCTAAAAATAAAAAAAGTTTACATATTCAAGAATAATTAGAAATGAAAAGTTACTTGAAAACGACTTTTAATTTGTTTGCTCTTAGCCAAACGCAACGGTCTTTGAGATAACTGAGATGAATCCGAATTGGATAAACTAAAAATAGTGGTGTCAACTCAAAATTGAATTTGATCATGTCAAAATATAAGTTGATCAAGAAAAAGTATATAGATTATTGAATTACCACAAATTTAATAAGCTAATATTTTGTTCGAAAGAATTTTGAAACAAATTTTTAATGTTTTTCCTTGATCCTTGAAAAAAGTTCGTCATTTTATTTTGAACTATACATGGAAAAGAGTTGGAAGAAAGAAAGAGTAATAAATCGTGAAATCATACATGTTTTCATAGTTAAAAATTCCCCCTATTTCTCGAATATATAATTTCAATTTCTTTTTGTCTTCCTATTTATTAACAAACCAAAAATATACAGCACTCAAATGTTAGTTATGTGAGATGCTGATTTAAGGATACTAGTAGCAAGTTCCTTCATTTTTCAAGACGTGCATGTCAAGTTGTACACTGTTGTGGGTCTTTATCAAATTAAATATGTAAATAGTGAGCTCGTGAAAGATATGTTATGCAATTCTAATAATAAATCGATTGAAATTTGAAACTGATATTAAGAGAGACAAAAGAAAATCATAATAGACGATGATAGTGATACATTGATACATCGTGCAAAATCTTGGAAATTGCTTTACAATTGTCTCGTATTAGTTAAAGTTTCTATTGTTGGAGATAAAACTATGTTTTCTGCTCCAAATATCAAGTAATATATATTTTTTTCGAATCCTATCAATTAACTGTATTTATTCAGACATATTTACACATATTTATAATTAAATCTATTCAAAATCTCGTGCCTTGTTGAAATGCTCGTTATCTTGAATTAGTCAAGTGTTTCGAAAGAGCGAGACACTCGAACAATTCATTGCTACTACAACTTAGGTCTACTGCAATATTTAATTGTACACAAAAGTAAATATCTACTATAGCCATATGTAGCCAAGCACTTTATATCATGAGAATAAGAAAAAAGCTTTTATCTTCATGTGCTTGAAGTTTCAAGCAATTGTCTTCCAAGGTACCGATGAATTTTTTGCAAAAAGTTTTGTGAACAATGGACTTTTTCCAATATTTATTATAAAATATATATGATTTTTCTTGAACTCGTGTATTGAGTTGGCCGATTATCATAAAAAAAAATATATACTATGTACACGAAGCTTAGACCAAACCCAGTCCATTAAATCATTTTTCTTTCTTAATTTGTGTTCCTTATGTATCAAGAAAAATGCACGAATTTTGAAAAGAATTCTTTTCATTCAAACTAATCCCAGTACAACAAAATCATTAAAAAAAAAATAATAATAATAACTATTGCCATTTACCGCAATTCTTTAAATTGTCATAAATTCTCTGTATGAGTAACGTATGGTTGGGTTGGGTAAGTGTATTATGTATATGCACCAAAAGAAAGGTCTTAAAATTGAACAAATATTTTCAGGACTGCCAAAGGTTATTCCCAACATGACATACTAACCTGTTTATAGAAAGAGAAAATTGTGCTATTAGTCCCTCACTTATCATTTGAGTAGCAAGTTGATCGTTAACAGTTAAATACGAACAGGTTTATTTTAATCTTTTATCATAGTAGAAGAATCAGTCCTCAACAATTGAAAATTTTAAATTTATGTCAATTCATCGTATGACTCTTTGTGTTCGACCTCATGAAGTTTAAGTCTTGCTCTTCAACTTGGACCGTTGCTTGAAAATTTAAAGTAAGACAAAATAAACACTTATTTGTCACGTATCGATTTAATAAATAATTGGATAGTTATTCCATAATATATGATTAGACATGGAAGGGGGAAAAATTTGTGTGAATTAATATGGTTACGATGAACTTGAATTAAAAATGATAAATTTTAGAGTACATATAATTTTCATTTTATTGCTAAAACTCACTTCTAGCTCTATTTTAAGGGAAAACCTTTAGCCCATTTTTTTGTTTAGATAAAAATAAGATTTTCAGTATATTTTAATAAAAGTTGATGAGATGTACGAATGAAAAGTTATGAATTACATGAAATGTATTATTAAAATTAATTATTAATTCGATTTAGATTTTAATAAACTGTTGTAGCTGAACTAAACAAAAGGCAAAATCAATTTCCAATAATGAAAAAAATTCAAAACTCTCTTAAATCATGACAAGACTCTCGTATAAGAACACCTTACTTCGAATTTGTAGGCACCCATCCAAGTTGAAAATTAAAATCTTGAATCAATAATGAAAAAAATTCAAATCTCTCTTAAATCATGACAGGACTCTCGTATAAGAGCACCTTACTTCGAATTTGTAGGCACCCATCCAAGTTGAAAAAGCAAATCTTGAATCATAAATTTGGACGTGCTTTATATTTAACAGTTTTAACGTTAAATATAGAGTGTTCAACTATAATGAAAGTAGATGACAGATTAGACAACTTCAATGAAATATCAATGAATAACTTCTTGATTTTAAACTTTAGATATCAACTTCCAACTTGATCAATATGTTGAGGACAAATTGTGGTATTCCCCTTTCTCAAATAGAAAGTGTAAAACTCGCCAAAGCGTCAATCATGCCACTGCAACCAAAATGATATTCGACCAACTTGTTCATTTCTAAGATTATCAACTAACGTGATATTCTAACAATATGTTAAGCCCTGTTTGATTTAACTAAAAATAAAAATTTTAGTAGATTTTAGTAAAATAAATACATAAATATACAATTATGAAGTTGATAAAAGTTGTGAATTTCATCAATTTTATGTTTAAAATGGGTTTACAAAAAAAAAAAATGAAAATAAAGACTCAATGGGCTATGACTAATATTGCATTTTTTCCCTTCTCAAAGTAAAACTAGTATTTTCAAAAATCAACCTAGAAATTGACCCTAAAAATAAATAAAGGTAAGTCGTCCATCTTTACCCATGGTAGGATGAATAAATAAAAATAAATTTTGGAGGCGAACCTGACCACTATAATGTTATTTTTAAAGGTTTTCAATTTTTATTTTTTTTTCATATAATTGGACGAATTTCAAATTCAATACCTATTTGATTCTTGTAACCTTGATTTATTCGTGGTAGGATGAATAAATAAAATAAATTTTGGAGGTGAATTTGTCAACTCTAATGTTATTTATAAAGGTTTTACGTTTTTAATTTTTACATATAATTGGACCAAATTTCAAATTTAATACCGATTGGATTCTTATAACCTTGATTGAAACTGGCTAGTCGAGTGTCAGTCATACCATTGTGACTTGAACAAAATTTGACTAACCCATCGAAGTGTCAAAATTCTTGACCCAATCGTGCTTCACACCGTTGTACCTCACTGGAATGAGCCATTTTTTCCTCTTCATAGGAACCATCGCCCTTCATTGCCTTATTTTAGTGCGTCTGTCTCTCTGCACCCTTCGCTTGTGTATCTCCCTTTGTTTCTTTCTCCCTGTGCCTTCTTGCTTTTTGCTTCTTCCATTAATTCATTGCAACAAATTTTCTGATTATTGCTTTCATTCAATAATTTGAGAAAAAAATGGCGCTGAAACTTTGCTTTACACCACACAAGATGCCTTCCTTCTCCGATGCTCGCATCAGATCTCACAGGATTTTCATGGCTTCAACTATTCATTCTCCTTCTATGTAAGTTTTGATTTTCTTTTTTACTATGCGGGTCAGATGAGTAGTGTTATGGGGTTGAATGATAAAAAATTGCCAATTTTTGAAAGAGATTGGTGCGCGTTTTTCTTCCAAAAAAAGAAGTGGGTTCAGTCAAGAATGGATTTTTACTTCTTGTTACTAATATTTTGATCTGGGTTTTTGCTATTCTTATTTCTATTGACATTTCAAGAATTAAAGTTTTTTGTTCCTTCTGTTGGAATAAATTTAATGTGTAAACTGTATTTCAAATATACCTTCTAAACAATTTCCTGGCTGGCGATTATTTTTCTCATTTCTATCATTAAATTATGTCAAAAAATGAATCTTTTCCTGTATATCTACTTGTTAAACTGATTTGGGGATTGAATTGATGATTTAAATTTGTACACTCTTAAAGTAATTTTTTTGATTATTTGATCAATTTTGGGGGCGATGGGGGTGGGGTGGGGTGGGTTTTGTGTCATGCATATGTCATTTTATATTTATATTTTGGAGTTGTCCTAGATTCCCTTCTAGATAGATCTCAATGTACTCATGGGTTTATTTAAAAAATATTTCTGATCCTTTATTGAAAAATATGTTGTGGTATTCAACAATTAGGTTTGACTGTTGTCTTATTATAATCTCTTCTTATATTTTGCGTGTGCTTTGAGGTGGTAAACCACTGGTGGTTTCAGCTACAATGTGGATTTTTATGATGCAACTGAAATTTGTTTACAATAGATAGTGCATGTCTGGTACATAGTATCGTCTAATTTTGGACTTAAAACATGCTAAATATCGTCTCATTTTGGACTTAAACATGCTAAATTGTTTGTTTGTATTCAATATTAAATCATACGGAAAATATATGATTAAGTACACCTTCCAAACACGTCACTAAACGAAAGAAAATCAGATGGAGAACTTGCAGCTTATGCCTTTTTAAATTGTTTAGAGGAAGAGCTCGAAATTTTAACTATTTTTACTGTTTTATATAACTGAATGATTTACCAAACTTCCCCAACTTGTAACCCTTCTTGGTGGTCTTTAATATGAATAATGAAAAGTTGGTTAGAATCCTTGTATATCTTTAAATGTCTAAGATTTGCTGGCTTCAACATTTTTCCACCCATACTTTTGACTTTTTATTTCTGTATTTAAAGAGGTTGGTTGTCTAGTTTCTTCCTATATTTGTCTAATTTATTGCCTATATTTGTTTTCTCCTCTCTACACTCTAGTCATAATTCCTATCTACGCCCTCTCTTCGAAAAGGAAGGGTGAAAGAAAGAAAAAAGAGAACCGACAGTTGATTAATTTGAATCTTGTGAATTTATCGTGAGAACTAATTCATAATGTTGTGATGTAGATGTATGGCAAGGATTTCTCTACAACTTCACTTTTTGACTAATTTCTGGAAATAATTCTGAGTTTCTGATTTTCGAGTAGAAAATTTATCCCCCGTCGATTTTGATTATTCCAGAATCACTTCTTTCGCAAATTCATTTTCATGTTTTCTCTACTCTTTAACCACAAATGCACAAAAAATAAAAATAAAAAATTCGAAGAATCACTTCTCAAAAAATCTTTATCAAATAAGCGCTTAGATTTTGAATTGTGGCAAGTTGGTTTTAATCTTTGCACAACAGAGGGTCTTGTGAAATAAGTCTTTCGCTAATTGCTATTCACATATTATTTCGTACTCGTACAAAATCATGCAGAACTCAACTTTCCTATAGTAGTTAATCGCAGCTGACTTCTGTACCTGGATTTGTTAAAGTTAATTTCTACATTTACGTGAACAAAAATTGATCACCCTTAGTTTTTGTAGCTGTTTATTTCATCGTTTTAACTTTTAAGACTGTCATATTATCATCATGTTTTAGTCGAATGCAGTCTCAGAGCCTACATTCTGCTGAATACAGGGAGGTTGGAAAAGTTAAAAAGCCTTTCACACCTCCGCGAGAGGTGCATGTTCAAGTAACCCATTCCCTAGCACCAGAAAAGCGCGAGATTTTCAGTTCTCTGAACAATTGGGCCGAAGAGAATATCTTGGTGCTCCTAAAGGATGTCGATAAATGCTGGCAACCCAGTGACTTTCTACCCGAACCAGCTTCAGAAGGCTTTGACGAGCAGGTCATGGAGCTACGTAAAAGATGCAAGGAAATTCCTGATGATTACTTCGTTGTCTTGGTTGGAGATATGATTACGGAGGAAGCACTTCCTACTTACCAGACGATGCTTAATACCCTAGATGGAGTTCGAGATGAGACGGGTGCTAGCCTTACTCCATGGGCTATTTGGACTCGAGCATGGACTGCTGAAGAGAATAGGCATGGTGACCTTCTGAACAAATATCTTTATCTTTCTGGACGGGTTGACATGAAGCAAATTGAAAAGACCATTCAATACCTAATCGGTTCGGGGATGGTAAGTTTTCTGTTATCTCAGTCATCGGTTAAATTATTGAAACTTTGAATGCCTGGATGAAGTACGAAACCTTTCTGTTATTGCTTGAATTTCTTGGTGATTTATTTCATATTTTATACTATTATGAATAAGAAGAATTAAAGCTTATTAGATCAAAGTTCAATTGTATTATCGGTGACATTAGCAGTTCCTGAAACTATTCTCTTTCCCTCTCTCGATTATGTGTGTTTGTTTGCACTTGTGCATGCTTGCTTGTCCATTTAGTGCATGTTTAATGAGCAGCATTACAATTTGACGTTCTGATAAATACCCATGAATTTGCCCTTTTTTCAGTAAAGCAAATACAACTTCTCTTGGTATGTATAAAAAATTTCACTTCAAGTTTCTCTCTTATCACCTTATTTTACACTGTCAGCCAAATCACCATACTTTCCGAACGCCAACCTTTCCATTCTGTGATATAATTTAACATACGTGTGTTAACTGATAGGATCCTCGTACGGAAAACAATCCCTACCTGGGATTTATCTACACTTCGTTCCAGGAGAGGGCAACCTTCATTTCTCATGGAAACACGGCTAGGCTCGCCAAGGAACACGGGGACCTGAAATTGGCTCAGATATGTGGTATCATTGCTGCAGACGAGAAGCGCCATGAAACTGCATATACCAAAATTGTCGAAAAGCTATTTGAGATTGACCCTGATGGCACTGTGTTGGCACTTGCTGACATGATGAGGAAGAAAGTCTCTATGCCAGCTCATCTGATGTATGATGGCCAGGACGATAATCTCTTTGAGAACTTCTCTTCTGTAGCACAGCGGCTAGGGGTCTATACTGCCAAGGACTATGCCGATATTTTGGAATTTTTAGTCGGAAGGTGGGATATTGAGAAGTTGACAGGTCTTTCTGGAGAGGGGCGTAAAGCACAAGATTACGTGTGCAATTTGCCTCCTAGAATCCGAAGGTTGGAGGAGCGAGCACAATCAAGGGTCAAGAAGGCGTCGGCCGCCCCCTTCAGCTGGATTTTCGGTCGAGAAATCAATCTTTGAACGCTGCACTGAACTGAACGTAGGGACTCTTCTTGCAGCCCTCTATAAGCAAATACATAAGGTCGGTTGATCGCCATCTGGTCTGTATCAAGAAATTTGTTAAAAATAAACGTAAAATTGTTCCAGTGGTATATTTCTCCGTTCCTTTGTTTGTTAAGTTAGTTTTAAGCAGATATCACCGACACTTCGTCTCGATTAACTCGAGTCGAGTGAAGAGATGATTTCTTGTTGCAATCTTTTGTTTTCTTTATCTTCTCACTTATTATAAGTAGAATCTTGTGCTTGTTTACTATCTCAGAGAACTTGTGGTTTCACAACTTTTGTTTTGATGATTTTTAAGATTTTTTTCAGGTAAAAAATGTTTTTTCAGAAAGTGTGGTATTGATTTCAATTTAAATCGTGATTTCGGACTCTGTTCAACATAAGTGTACTCTATTTCATCACTTGAAAATTATCAATGATAGCACTGTCTTTTTACCGGCAAAACCCATAGTAGGTTGTTTAAAAAGTGAAAGTCAACAAAAAAAAAAAAAAAAAAAAAATCGCTACTAAATTATTCTATTATATCCCAAATAGTAGGAGTGGTTAGGTGCGACTGGACGTCGACTCAGTCCTACATTTAAGCGTGCCCAATGTTGAGCCAAGTTCAATTTTTGGCTTGGGAGCTAAATCTGAGTTCGAATTATCGTGGGATTGCCCTTTCTCAATTTTTTTATTTTTGTAAATTTCTATAAAAATGTTACGTCAATATAAAAAAATAAAAATAAAAAAAATGAGGAGAGGATTCGTTGCTTTCTCGAGCTCGGCCAAGCCCTGCACAAGAGCCCATGGACCGAACAGGAACTAACCTCTTGATCAACAATAGTCAAGCCTCACTCATCCAAAAAGTCGAACCGAGCTCAGCCTATGGCACCCTCACCAATTAGTGCTATTGTCACTTCATAATGGGTTAAATGAACAACTATGTAATATTAGGGGTCCAATTTGAAAAGTCAATTGAATTAATAAATATCGTAACGTATACGTTAATTCACGTATAAATCTTTTTATGATGTGTGCAATTTCTTTGAAATGATAACTTATTAATCCATGCACCCCTGCTATCCACCGCTGTTGCCACCACCTTCCCAAATCTATGTAAACTTACCATTTATATCATGTTACATTTAATTTTAACTTACATTTAGAGTTGGACATGGTCCGATCCGGTTCGATTCTTTTCAGAATCAAATCGAATCAAATCAAAATTTTCGGGTATTTAATAAATGAAACAATCGGGTCTAAATATAATTATGAAACCATTCAGGTTCGGTTCGATTCCGTTCCGTTCCATTCGATTTGATTCAGTTCGATCCGTACCATAATTAAAAGTTTTAAACATATTTCTAATTGTCAACGATCGGTGATCGTGGTAAGAGGTCGTAGTTTCGATGGGCAGTTGGAGAGGGGAAGTCGAACTCGACGGCTTCGATTTGGATATGTAAATGTAAGTTTTCAATTTATCAAATGATTTGGGGTCAGTGATTCAGTGGTTACCGAATGAAAGTGCGAAATTAGAAAGAGAATAATAAAAACTTAAAAAGGTCTAGATCTTAGGCTAATAATGAAAGGAAAAATTCACAATTAAGGCATTAACTATGCACAATTCAAAAATCAGGTTTTAAGTTTAATTTATGCAAAAATCAAGTATTTATTTATCAATCACATATATTTTATTAATTAAATATAATAAAATCACAATTATATAATTAATGGTCACATGTACATAATCATATGTTACAACTTATTTATTAATCGCGTATTAAATAATTAATTGGTCACAGATTAATTCAAAATCACAAATAAAATTTTTTATAGGTCACATTTTATTTTATTGGTCACAGATAAAAAAATTATAGGTCACAATTTATTAATCAGTCACTTATTTTCAAATTTGTTCGTCACAAATTATCGAATTTTAAGGTCACAATTTATTTTGTTGGCCACAGATAAAAAATTATCCGTGACAGCGGTACTTTCGGGCAGTATAATAAACATATCCCGATTTCTCATTGTGCCGCTGTCGATTCCATGTGGCAGCGTACTTTCGGGCTCTGCTGCTGTGTGGGAAGTGTGACGACGGTTGCCCCGAGAAGGCTCGTCGCGATATCGACTTCTCCATTGAGTCCGACGATGGAGAGTTTTTCCCAACAATGGCGAATCGCGCGTTTTAAATTGAATTTACGTGTAAAATATTTTTATTGTGGGAATGTAGTTGAAAATAAATATGAAAATTAAAGAGTTTTGTAAACATGAGTTTAATTTTACTAGTCTTAAAAAATATTTATTATTTTTTATATAATGTATTTTCATTAGTTTCCTCCAAATTATTATATAATTTTTTTATATTAAAAATTAAAATACTTTAAATATATTTAATTATAGAGAGTGACTATCTAAATTAAAAATTTTAGAGATTCACTTTTTAAATTTATCGTAGACATTATTGATGCAATGGAGAAATGACTCTTTTTATTTAAAAAAAATCTGCCTAAAGTAATCGCATTTGATTCAACAAGCGATTTTAGGAATAAAAGCTACAAACAGAACCACGAACCCTAAACCCTGTTTCTTACATTCCGCCTTCCTCCACCACTCGCCACCGTAAAATGAGCAAATCAACTGTATGGTCCCGCCTTCTCCGCCATCCCCTCCGACGCCTCTTTGATCCACCAAAATGTCTCTTACCTCCATTTCCACTTCCCGATTTATCCATCACCCGTCCTTTCACTTCCCAGTTCACCAGAAAATACAGTACCAATTTCACCAACTTGTCGTTGAATGCACGTGTCGCCGCCGCGGACCGGGCGCTGCAGGAGCTCTCTGTCCAGATGGAGCGCGAAAGGCAACGCGAGAAAGAGGAGAGGCAGAAGGCGGGGCTGGACACTGCCGATATTGATGCCGATTACGATGAGGATTACATGGGCGTGGATTCGATTATTGAGAAATTGGATAAACAAAAGATGAAAGGGGAGAGCTCGGAGCTGAACCGGTACGAGGAGGATACTGACTCGGATTCGGATGATGATGAGAGGTTTTCGGCTGATAAGATGAATAAGCAAGCTGATCAGTTTGAAAAGAAGTTCAAGAGGCATGAGGAGCTCCTTGAAAAGTTCACGAAAGCTGGTAGTAATTTAGTTGACCTCATTACATGCATTTGCCATTTTGGCTTACGTTTGTTTACTGGAATTTGTTTACTTTACAGCAATTTTATTTATGTGAAAAAGATATGGTTGTTGGGGGTGTTAGTACTTTCCATTTCTTGATTTCTGTTGCCCCTTTCCTACCCTGCATTTTCTGTTTTAATTACCTTTGATAAAGGAAATGTTAGTTATGATTCGTGATTGTACCTTACAAGAAAATTATTAGGATTTTAAAGTTAGTTTCATTTATTTAGAGTAATTGTGTTTGGGGATGTAGAATGTATTACACGAGAAGTTTCTCAGAGTACAAAGCCCTTGGTTTGTTAATCTTTTCCATGAAAGCATAAATAATGTATGAAATCTCATGAAAGAGATCCAAAAAGCTTACTAGTGCGATAAAGGGTTTTTTGTCCTCAGGCGTTATAGTGAGTCAGTGACAAGTGAATAAAATTTTTGTTCTTTTGTAATGAATGATATTGCAGGATTTGTTCTCTGCAATAAGACTTTCAGTACAAAATACCAGTTATTGTGAACTGGGCTTTAGTTTCTGAACGATATACTACAAGCATGAATTGTCTAGGAGTTCAATACAAACTATTAGCGGGTTATGTTTCATTGTTTTGCAATTTAAACATTTTCTTCTCTTCTTTGTTTTGGTATTATATACACCCAATTAACTTCATAGATTTGAGACAGAGACTCTTGATGACGCATTCAAGTGGATGAATAAAATTGACAAGTTTGAGGACAAGCATTTTCACCTGAGGATGGAGTACCGTGTTATTGGTGAGTTGATGAAAAGGCTAAAAGTAGCTGAAGGGAAGGAAAAATTTCTTCTTCAGGTGAAGTTGAATAGGGCCATGAGGATGGTAGAATGGAAGGAAGCATATGATCCAAATGATCCCACCAATTATGGAGTCATTCAGAATGATCAGTTAGGATCTTCTGTTGATCTTCTGCAGCATGCTGGGTTCGAAAGGGAGCAGCGGTTGATACAAGGTGGAGAGGGTGATGATGACTTAGAGTTTGATGACATGAAGGAGAAGGATACTATAATAATGGAAAAGCTTAATGAATTAGACAAGATACTTGAGCAGAAGCTGTTGGCATTGGATCACACCTTTGGAAAGAAAGGGAAGCTTCTGGAGGAAGAAATTAGAGATCTTGCTGAGGAAAGGAACTCATTGACTGAGAAGAAGAGAACGCCTCTCTACAGGAAAGTATGTGAATGCCTATTCTGCCTTTCTTAATATACTAATGACTGACTTGAGCCTTCTAAGCAATTTTTTACTAGAACTAAATGATTATTTCCATACCATTTTTCTCTTGAAAATTTGATTACAACGTGACATTACTGCTGTTATTGTTCGATGAAATCAGTGTTTGAGAAGTAGATTTCTTTCATGTCACATAAAGATAATTGTGTCATACAAGGCTGCTAACCTCTGTGAAACTTAGGCCAATATTTCTGCTTCACCAGCATACATATGCTACCATATAATGGATATTTATCCTGGGTTTGATGAGCTTTAATTTAATATCTGATTATTACGGGCTCATTCCGCTCTCAAGTTAGCATTACTTTGTGGGGTTCTTTTATCTTCCATCAAACCATCACTGTCAATATTGGTTATGTTTTTTGGCTTCTCAGGAGTCATCTTTTTCCTTCATTTCAATGAGCATGATCATCTGTACTGTTTTACTCACTGTAAAGCTAATGTTTGACTCAGTCTGTGCTCAATGATTTCAGGGTTTTGATGTGAAACTCATTGATGTCAATAGAACCTGTAAGGTTACAAAGGTAATATAATCTCTATGTTGAACTCTCTCTCCCCCCTCTCTCTGCACTTTGAAGAACTTAATAATTATGCTATATATGAATGATACAGGGAGGTCAAGTTGTCAAGTACACTGCAATGCTAGCTTGTGGTAACTATCATGGTGTTGTTGGTTTTGCAAAAGCAAAAGGTCCATCAATTCCTATTGCTCTTCAAAAGGTATCATGCTGGTATTTGCCTTTGTCGGTGAATTTTAGAAAATTTCTCTGTTGAAAATGGAATCAGTTGATCTCATGGTTAACTAGCGAAAAAAGTTCCATTGCTGCTAGATGAATGAGTAAAACTTGAGCAGTTGACATGTGTGTGTGTAAAAATATCCAATTAACTAATTTTGTTTCAAATATGTACCACAGGATCTTTCTATTGTGTGAAGACAATTTGTATGTTAAGAATGCCTGTAAATTATCTGGTTGCTTGTGCTAACTACTTTTCGAATATATTTTTGATTCCTTGGGATCTTTTACTCATATTATTGTGTTTTTTACTGATTCATTTTCTGACAGGCCTATGAGAAATGTTTTCAGAATCTCCATTATGTTGAACGGCATGAGGAGCATACAATTGCACATGCAGTCCAGACTTCATATAAAAAGACCAAGGTTCTATCTAATTTTCTAGTTCCTTAAGCTTGTTCTAACAGAAGAAGGAAAATTAAAGCTAAAAGAAAATTCTCATTTCTTCTTGTTACCCAAATACCGTATCGACTTTTAGGTGTATCTTTGGCCTGCATCCACTCAAACAGGGATGAAAGCAGGCAGAACTGTCCAAACAATTCTCAATTTGGCCGGTTTCAAAAATGTGAAATCAAAGGTAAAAAAAATTAAAAAATTAATATCCTGTTACCTGCAAAATTGGTTTCTAAATTCAGGATGTCTTAACATGAGTACTCTTATAGGTCATCGGTTCAAGGAATCCTCATAACACAGTCAAGGCTATTTTTAAGGCTCTAAATGCGGTATGTAGAATAATCTCCTCATTCTAAAGGCTAACTATTTTGTATATTTGATCTAACTCACGATGTTTGCATTTTGTTTTCCTTTACAGATTGAAACTCCGAAAGATGTTCAAGAAAAGTTTGGACGAACTGTTGTCGAATCATATTTACTATGAAGGTGTGTTTTAAGACCCCACACTTCTCCTGAATATGAAAGAGGGCTAGTCTAGTACGTGAAATAAGAAAAGTATAAAAACATTATCTCACTGTTGTTCTTTCCTTGACTCCTATATATGTTTTTGCTATAATTATTCCTCTATGTTCTGTATTCTGGTAATGTTTGCAATTTTTTGAAAAAGGAACCGTAAGTGTGCCCCAATTTGAATTTCCTTAAGATCTACCTATCAATTGATGCGCTTATAGATTTTTTTTTTGCAGGTTTAATAAAGGACACGCCGTGTCTTCTCTCTGGAGGTGCTATTCCCGGTAGAGGCCAATGGGATATGCTGTAGAGTTCCGCTTTGCACAGAAACAAATGTAAATGTGACAGCCATGGAAGCAAAGATGCTACGGAAATCTCGTGAGTCATTGAAAAACTGAAAAGCCCAGAAGTCCACTAGGATACAACAAAGAGGCTTTAAGGAATTAAAAATCTTACTTTTCAAATGCCCAAATACTGGAATTAATATTTCAGTTTGGAGTTTGTTTCAGTTGTATTGTTACTCATAGATATGCCTTTTTGTGCGAATTTTTCAATTTTTGAGAATTCATTTTATGTAGTTTCAGTGGGTATAAAATAAAATTAATGATGATTAAAAATGTGAGCGTTGGATTTTCCTTTGGATGTGTTTTAATCAGTTATACATGTGGAACTGCTGTATGAGATTTAGAGTGAAACTGCAGGTTGACACTGAATTTATCAAAGATATCTACATGTAAATAAGATGCATTATACAACAAATTTGTACGTATACAAGATGATCTCCCAACTATACATAGGCGCATAAAAACTACACTTGTCGACTACGCACTAAGTATTACTTGCAAAAGAAGTCGTCTAGTCTTCAGAAAAACTCGAGCCTTACTGCTTCCATCCTAGAAGCGCATTTTTCGACTTCCATACATCATATATAAGATTTAAAAGTCTGATTTCATGAGCTGCATTCAAGGTTTATGTCAATGCTGTTAAAGGGATTCCTCTGTTTTACATGGATATAGTCTCGTCTTGAGAACCTGCCTTTTTTTTTTTTCATGCAAAAACAGAAAGTCACAAGTACACATTTTACCTTTTAACTTAGCCAAACATGCTCTTAATCACAATCTTAGCAGGTGATCATCTATTTATAAGAAATAATATATTTTCTCTCATCTAAACTTATAGCTATTGAGACGCACGAGAAAGATACACATTTAGAAACGAAAGACTGTGAAAAAGATTTGGTAAATATATGAGTTTTTGCATACAAATTCTTCTTGATGCTTCGTTGCGCGTTTTAACAAAAGGGTTTGAAGATACTTGGAAGCAGCCCTTAAAGATGCATGACATCATGCACTCTAGACTTGACCGTGTCAAAAAGAAGTTGAGCCAAATATAAGTGGCCAGCAACAGGACAATATTAATAAAAACAATTTACTAGGAAGGAGAAAATCATTGCACTTTCGAAAGAAAAGCTAAGTAGCAAGACATATACCTCGTACGTGTTGGGAAATTATGGAATAAAATATAACAGATTTACCGTGTACAAATTTATATTTAAAATAACTTATTGGTAAGTGAAAAATTGGATAGAGTTTCGACTTATCTAATGAAAGAAAATATAGCAGACATAAATAATATGTCGATACATGAGTTCTACTCGTTCTTCTTAAAATGATAATGTATTGCATTGGTACTGATAGTCCACTGATACTCATCTTCTAAAATACGATGACATTGACTTGTAATAGTAACACTTCAAATTACAAGACCTATCGAATATACTAAAATATTGATCTCTCTAACGGAAGAAGACTAATATATGCGAGAAAATAATATCTTTCTTAAACTATATAATTCACTAATCAAGTTTCTTTACTATTGTAGTGTATCCCATCGAATTCTTGTAACGTATTCAATTTACCTCTCGAGTTCAAATTGATTTTATTTAACTAATTCCACGTCTCTATATGAATATGAATACACTTTAATTAAATGCCTTAAAGATATAAGAATCCTTATAACAACCACAATAACTACAAAATAAAGGTACTATACAAAGAATGGTTGGTTATCTCTACACTTTCAAACTAATTATCAACTTTTACTTGTGGTTTAAATCAATAATTTGCCTCTCGATGTATTTATCGCTTGCAAATCAATGAATTAGTGACAAGTTAATCCAAAACTCTATAAATAAAAGTAGAAATAATTCACCACATCAATTGGAGATAAAAATTTCTTAAATTAAAATTAATATTCAAAATATGTTACAATCATTCATTCTAACTAATTACTTAATTACACATTATGTGAGAAGAAAAGTCCAAGAAGAAATTTGAGTATATCACCAAGTTTTAAGGAAAATTGAGAAAAAGATGAAGATGTTGCGCTAAGATTCCTCCTTCTTGTAAAAACCTTGAAACTCTAGTTTCTTGATTGATTTTTTGATTCATTTTCTTTTGGACTCTGTATAACTTTTTGTCCCAAGAAATCCATTTGGCCCATGTAATATATGTATAATGAATCTCTCAAATATCGACTTGAATATGCGTATTATGAAATCCTACAAGCCTTTTTTTAATTCTTGGATTAAGACATGAATTTATAGTACAAGATTTAGGCGAAATTATTATTCAAATTGGTTTCCACAAAGAGTTTGAGAAGAAAAGGGAAACAAATCCCTTTTTCAATTGGACTCCTTTCTCATTCAAATTTAGTCTTTCATCTTTTAATATTTGCTATTAAATATCCTTCGTTCAAAAGTTATTAATAATTGATTCGATGCAAATTTTGAAAGTTTGCAATTTAATCTCAAAACTTCCCAAATTTTGAATTGAATTCTCCGAGTTTAAGAATTTTTACCGAATGTTCTATTAATACTTAGAATTGATCGCTTATAATCCGATTAATCTTCATTTGCTCCAAGTTAACTCCAATTAAGCTTCAAATAGTCTTTTTTCACGCGAGTTATTTTCAAGTTGAATTTTTTCCCAATTAACATAATTTAGCCAAATTAAGTAAATAGTCACTCCATTTACATAGATTGCATAAGAATAGAAGCCTGGATAAATGCATATACCTCGAGACTTGAATTCTTGTTTGTCCCGATCAATCTATTAAACACACAAGGAAACAAAACAAAACAAAATAAACATTAGATAACTCTGCCAAACTTGCATCATGTATTTGTTCGTTTGAAAATTCATAGGTAATGTAAGTAAAACTAATTCTCAATTATTCGATGCTCGATTGATGTTTGTGTATATAATCAATATAATCATTATAAGCTCTCTCTCTCTCTCTCTCTCTCTCTCTCATGAGATGCACATCCCAAACTTGTTTTCCGATCACATATTCGAGATGTTTATTCTTAATTATCACAACACTCATTCCTTTCCCTCTCAAGCGTTGTTGAGTTTCACCAATGAAACTCACTACCCCGATACACGATAATTCTCCTTTAGTTTGAATGTCTTAACTTCCAAACTTCAACTAAAATAATAACTTCACTTTCCAAATTAAATATCGAAGGTTCAGCCGGACAGAAATAATGCTTATAATTGGTTTGTCACTGCCTCAATACATTTTGGTGTATTTTTTTAATTGTGCAACTTCTTCAATGTTTGGGAACTTTCTTCTGTTATCAAAGGTAGTTTTCACTCTATATTGTAGACAACTTTCTTCATCGATGATCATCTTCTAAACATTGGTGATGAATATGGCTGGATTACTCAAGATTAACTTTACATAATAATGTAGGTAACTTTTTTCTATATGCCACATTTAGTGTGATGCATTTTATGTTTCTGAATAAGTAATTTGAATCAAATTACTGGTAGATGGTTACTACTCATGTTCTACTTGTTAGCAAAAAATTCCACATAAGTATTCAACAAGCACGGTTTTAACATATATCTATATAGCTCATAAAATGAGATTAACCACAACCAAAATATTCCTTTCAATAGATTAAGTGGTTGTGCTACATATTGTGATATTTGTTTATAAAGACCTAAATTCATTCAACCTATTCTATCAATGTAACAAGACTATCCAACTCACACAAAAACACATAAAATCAGAAAACATATAATTATTTTCAAAATTTTCAATGGATTAATTTTTATGGTGGAGATGAGGCATCTAGGGTTATGGAAGCAGTAGACCCGTGCTGGGGTAGAGGTCCCTGAAGATGATTTTTTTTTTAAAACATACCATACAAACAAACAAATATATCTAACTAACTAATCTAGAATCCAAACTTAAATATACATTGTTCTTAATGTGTGCACAAAATAGGCATAAAGAAGGGTTAACACATTGTGCGTATGATGTTTCTTTTTAGCACTTGCTCGCTTTGTAAAATGAAGAAGAAAAATAATTATCAATATATTCCTATACGAGTTTATAATAATTTAATTTAGAACGGTAATGGTGGACTAGTTATGACCTAAAAATGAATTTCCTTAACTATTTTTTTTAAAAATAAAAATTTGATTTTTTCCAGTTTTATTAATAATAAAAGAAAAGAAAAGAAAAGAATTTTTTTTATATTTATATTTATATTTTATAGTTGATTATGGGTGCAATCTAAGACAAAGATGTGCTAAATGCAAATCGTGAGTGACAGCAGTCGACACATTTCTTTTTTTGAAATCTGAGAAAAGTTCATAAGTTCATATTTGGTAGAGATTAAAATTAAATTTTTAGTAAATTTTGATAAAAGTTGATCGAACACATGGTTGAAAAGTTGTAAATCATATTAAATGTGTGATTAAAATTAATTATTGAATTTGACTTAAATTTTAATCAAATTTTTTGCAGTGTCAAATAGGGGCTAAGTGTAATATGCAATTCTAGTTTCTATATGCAGTGCATTGACACAAGATTAAAAAGTTAAGTGTTGAAAAGTTGGGCTAACTTCCATCAGTTCTTGATTAATGATCTTAAACTCGACTTTAGACTGATTTTTCATGACATTTTGAATTGGGCTTTGGAGGTCCTGTTTAGCCTGCTTAGAATGTCCTTGCACCACAGTTCACACATTTTTCAAAATCTTACGTTTCCCTCTTTGATATGGTATGGCTTGCCTAAATTACTCGATTCAAACTCAATTAAAAAAATACTTCAATCTCCTCATCGATTTCAATCACAAAATCAATGAAGTTGAAGGTATGCATGTTAATTCCATCATTTTTGAATGCCACTAATTCATTTGACTCCTTAATAATTAATTCCTTGACTTCTACATATTCTTCTACTTTAATTGTTAATTTCTCGGGTTTAATGATGAAGAGATCCTCCATAAGCATGTTACTTGACTTCTTTAGAATTATTTGATTTTCAATCTTTTTATATTTTTGCAGGACATCTCCCATAAGTATGTCATTGTCATCATCTACTTTCTCATATGAATAATCGAAGATAGATTTTCTCACTTTCTCTGGAGTAGCCAATAACAAGTAATTTTTAGTATAATGTAATGCCCCCACAATATTCACAAGTCGACCTCCTCTCATCCTAAATAATATATACGATATTTAATTCCCGAGGTTAGCAATCCTTATCAAATATGATAGGTATATTGTATCCTAATTTTTTAAGTTGTTGCATGAAGAAGAAATTTCCCTTAAGCATATCTCAATCATCTAAGTCGGGATCAATTATTATATATTTTTGCTCCTCTCTTGCTTCTTTCATTTTCTGTCAATGAAACAAAGGTAAACATGTAGATCATATGAAAAAGAAAAAGAGGAAAAAAAAAAAAAAAATCAAACAAAAGCTTGATAATATTAAACAAAAATAGTAATCGACAACAGCGTAAAAAATATTGTAGATTTTATATCACGCAAATGTACGGATCATAACAAGTGATAAGTGAACGTATGAGTATTGATGATCGTTTTCACGATGATTACTATTTAACTATTTGTTAAATTATTTCTAACTTCAATTTGATTGGGGACTAATAGAATGTAATTATCTTATTGATATATTTTTATTAAAGTTGTACAAAAACATTAAAAGTGAATTTTTAATACGATGGTTAAATGTTATGATTCATAAGTTTGTCGTAACTATCCACTTAATCTCAATTACCAATTTTTATAACAGTTGATTATGTATGCCCGATTTAATTATTCTAGCGTAATCAATTTAATAGACATTAAAATTTTTATGGAGGTTCACTTCAATGTGAGAATTATACTCCGTTCCGTCGCTGGAGTAAGCCACTATGATAAACATTTATAGTACTTCATTATGATGGAAATAAGTTTACAAAAGAAAATCACACATGTATTCTCCAATCTCTCTTTCTTGTTAGCGATAATAATAATATTTTAATGACAGTCCCTATTTATAAAAAAACATTAGGACAAAATTGAAATTGAAAGTACGTAATTCCTAAATAAAGTTTTGATTCTTGAATTTCGCCCCCGCACATCCCCATTTTGTTATTTACAGTGTCTGTTATTTCCAACAGCAGATCACTAGCAACAATTCCAGCCATGTCGAATAGACAATTTAATGGACGGATGTTACCAAACACCATTGTTCAACTAGAAACTTTAGGAATATTGTAATGATTTGAGAGATGCTACATGCAGGGAAGAAAATGCCAGGAAAATTGTCACAATGCCAAGTGTCAAAATTCTATTGTAGTTTGCACAAAAAACTGATTTAAAACAGCCAATCAAAATCCATCACATTGGCACCTGACAATTTCCTCTGTACAAACAGCGTTATACTAATAATTTTCTATAAACAAAAATGAAAGGCTGTTCCTGTTTTCATTTTAGAAAGCAACCTGCGATTTTTTATTTACAATGGTAGAATGCAACTTGTGGTTTTATTTATTTTTTTTATTTTATGCCACATAAAAAAAAAAAAAAAAAATAAAAACCTACAAGATGCTAGGATATGCTAGGATTGTCAACGATGGTAGAAAGCAACTTGAAATTATTATTATTATTATTATAACAACCTGTTTTATTTATTTTTCAAAAACAATGTTGGAATGTTGGGCCACTTATTGAGTCTACAAAGTGACCAAATGGAAGGAATGAAAAAATGGGCCAAATTGGGGCTTTGGTTTTGCCCATGTCATGAGATCGCATGGGCCACTTTGTAGAAAGGCGAGGCTAAAAGTATTGAACCATGCGATCCAATGGTTAGTAGGCTTGTCTTACAACCTGAATTCTGATGCCTTTTGAATGAAAAGTTACGATTTTTCATGAATAATTGATATCATTTAGAGATATGTTGATGGAAAACTATAAATAGAGGATAGTTTTCATCTCTAAAGACATGAAGGAAAAAAAAAAAAAAAAAGGCAACAATCGTTCTATACAATCAAGAGATTATTACATTTTCACACATTTTCAAATTTCAAAGTTTTCATTTAGTTCATATTGAAGAAACACTTGTGCTTTGATGTTCTTCATTCGGCTTGATAAATCCTACAAACTATTTTCCATTTGATTTCTTAAAAGCATTTGGAGAGGAGACAAATAGATGAGGACAACGTTTATTATGTGTTCAAGTGTTGCCATTTATTCGATATTTGGTGTTTCAATCTTCATCCTACTTTACTCTCCATTGTTGTTATTTTCAACTCAAATGGTATTTCCTATTGCGATGGAGATGGAAACTACACTTACAACCATCAAATTGATGAACCAAGACTTGGTTCGTTTGGCTAGGTTCGATAAAACCAACTTCACCCGCTGGAAAGACAAATTCAAGTTTCTTTTAATGGCGTTAAAGATTTTATTTGTGCTTGATCTAAGTTTGGAACCAATTTCCAAAGTAACCGATAAAGATTTTGTAGAAGTACGGGCCGAGAGAAAAAAAAGCAAAAAGATAAGAGGACGAATTGATTTGTTGTGGTCATATTCTTAATGCTCTTTCAGATCATTTGAACGATCTCTACACCAATACCACTTCGGTAATGAAAATTTGGGAAGCCCTTAAAAATAAATATAAAGCTAAGGAGGAAGGTAGAAATTTTTGATTTCCAAATATTTTGATTTTAAGATGTTAGATAACATCCATTTTTTGCCTCAAGTACATGAACTTCGAGTGATCGTCAATAAATTGAAGGCGGTGAATATCAAATTTCCTGAATCATTTCAAGTAGGAGCAATTATTGCTAAATTGTCCCCAACTTGAAAAGGTTATAGGAATAAGATTCTTCACAACTCCAATGATTTTTCTTTGGAACATATAAAAAAATCTTCACATAAATGAAGAATCTAGGGTACGAGATAAGAACAAAAGTTTTTATGATGGCTCTTCAAAAGCCATTGCCGTGAACAATGTTGATCACTCCAACAACTACAAAAAGAAAGGGAAGCCTCTTGGTCCTAAAAAGCATCAAGGGAAGTTCAAGAAAAAGTCTAAAGGACCTTGCTATGTTTGTGAAAAATTGGACCACTTGGGTCACTATGCAAGAGATTGTAGACATAAAAAGCAACCAAAGAAGGAGGAAAATGTGAACTCCGTTGAAGAGATTATCGCTACTAAATTAGTACACATAGATATTAGTACTATGAAAAGAATGGTCAAATGTGGATTAATATCACGTGAACTCGATAACTTAGATAAATGTGAAACTTGCATTAAATATAAGATGATTGAAAAATCATTTCAGTGTAGAAAGATCATCAAATCTACTTGAACTTGTATAATTAGATATTTGTGAATGACATGCGAATAAGATGAGGTAATAGATACTTTATAACATTTATAGATGATTGTTTTAGGTATACTTATGTGTATCTACTAAAACATAAAGATGAAGCTTTTAATACCTTTAATGTATATAAAACACAAGTTGAAAATCAATTAGGAAGAAAAATAAAGACTCCAAGAAGTGATAGAGGTGGAAAGTTCTTCTCAATTGAATTCAATATATTTTGTGAACAAAATGACATAATACGTCAATGCTTTGCATCATGTATACTAAACAAAATGATTTAGCAAAAAGAAAGAATGGAACATTCTTAAAAATGATTCATGCCATGTTATTAAATGTTGAATTACCATTTAATTTATGGGGTGAAACCTTACTTAGTGCAAGTCATATAGTAAATATGATTCATTTGAAAAAGAATAAGGGTTTTCCATATAAATTATGTTAAGAAAGGAAACAAAATATAAGTTATTTCAAAATGTGGGATTCTCTTACTAATTGCAATAACACGGATCCTAAGAGAACCAAATTAGGTACTTGAGGTATAAAATGTGCATTTGTGGGATATGTCACATATAGTAAGGCCTATCGCTTATCAAACTTAGAATCAAATATTATAACAGAATTGGAGTTCTTTGGGAATGTATTGGCTACAAGAAATTCTCAAAGTGAAACTCAAGTTGACATTCTCGCTTCTAGAGAATCAAAAGTATAAGCATCTATGAAAGATGTTGAATTATCAAGTAAACTCGAAGAAGCAAGAGAGTTAGGAAAAAAGGGGTCAAGGATCGGACGAAATAGATTTCCAACTTATTTCTCTCTACTTAGTCGAGAAAGATAGGAATGATGTTGTAAGAACAATTCTTTTTGTTCTTCAAGTCGAAAGTGATCCTAAAACTTATAAAGAATCAATGTTTTCTAGGGATTACATTTTTTGGAAACACATAATAAATAATGAAATTAATTCTATTATATCTAATAACACTTAAAAATTGTCGATTTACTAGAAGGATCTAAATTCATTAGTTGCAAATGTGTGTTTAGAAGAAAATATAGTTTCGATGGTACACCAATACCTATAAAGTTAGATTAGTAGCTAAGGGATATCGACAAAAGGAAGGAATAAACTATTTTGACACATATGCACCTATAGCTAGGATAATCTCGATAAGGATTATTTTTCATTAGCATCAATATTTGATTTACATGTTCATCCAATAGATGTCAAAACGACAATCCTAAATGAGGATCTCGAGAATGAGGTGTTTATGAACATCAAAAGGGTTTGTTCTATCAAAAAATGAACATAAAATATGCAAATTAGTTAAATCCCTTTATGGATTAAAAAACACCTTAAAAAGTGACACGAGAAATTTGGCTCTACAATTATGTTAGACAATTTTATTCATAATTCAATAGATAACTGTTTATATACTAAAGTATATGATAGTATTATTACATTTGTGTACCTTTATGTGGGTGATATTGTAGACATAATAAATAAATAAAAAATAATGGGTTGAGTCAATTTAAATAACTAGTCCAATTAAATTTACTGAATTAAAACCCACTAAGGCCCATAAAATTTTAAAGGCCCGGCTCATTATTTCTAAATCCACAATTATTCAATTATAATCAATGTAATTGAATTAATTGAGTTGTTACCAAAATTGATCCCGAATTTTCCGTTTAAATAAAGCCAATGGTTCACAAGAAAAGAGGGGGAAAAAGAGGTCAAAGTGTATTAATTGAGTGGTTACCAAATTGGTTACGAATTTTCTCTATAAATAGAGTCAATAGTTCATAAAAAGAGGGAAAAAGGAGGTAAAAGTGCAAACGAAAATCACGAAGTGCTGAAGAAATTCTAATTTCGGAGGAAGAGAAGAAATAATCTCAATTTCAAGTTCGGTGAACATGAAAAAAATCAAAATCTTCTTCAAATCAAGCAATGAAGAAGATCAAAGTCTTCTTCGAATTAAATAAAAATCAAGTCCAAGTTTCAAAATATAAATACATGCTCCGAAATTCAAGCATCAAACAAGTCAAGTTTTCTCAGCAAATCAAATTATTAACAAATTTCGAAGCTTAGGATTCAAGTTTCGTGGCTCATCGTCTTCAAAAATTCAGATCATTAATCAGAGGATTT
>CAIGRP010023404.1:0-12984 GCA_903798385.1 Fraxinus cuspidata | reverse complement strand
GAAGAACGCCGTGTTGGGCTCTCCCGCTCCATAGCCATTGAAAAGGTTCAATTTTTTTTTATATATTTCTACGTATTTGTATGTGCCTGTGCGCTAGGCGGCGATATTTATCCATGTTTCTGCTAATTGAATTCGTTTATTGCGTTATTTATATGTGTATGAGCTCCGGTCTCGCGCCATAAGAAAACTCCATATGATCGTCTGGTTATCTATTTATTATGTGATAAAAGTTCATCATATGAATATTTTATCCATTTGACTTCCCAATACTCTGTAAGTACAACATAGTTGGCTTAACAACTGTTTTAGAGAACATTTATTAAGACTGTTTGGTGTTAAGTGTATTCTGGTGACATTGAATATCTCTACTTCTACTTTTGTACTACTACTGAATTCCTTTGCATTACCAATTGTTTAAATCCTCCATTGTTGATAATAATAAAAGAACCTATGTAATTTAAAATAGTGATTTAAGTAGAGGAATGCTACTAAGTTTGATGTAAAAGGCTGTCTTTTAGTGATATATATTTAGATTTCAACATTTTGGTCTCATAAAGGTCAAAGGTTGGGAAGCTAAAATGAATGTTGGATTTCTGAATTTATCATTTTGCTTGCAAGTGAGTGGTTCTGAACGATCTGTTTCAATTCTATGATTAGATAGGGGTTTACAAATTAATGGCAACTCTTTGAGGAACCATGTGAAATGTCCATTTACTTGTGTTGTTGTCAATCTGTCTTATACGTCTGTATCTGTATTTGGAACCTTTTCTTGTATTATTTATGTGGGTGTAAATGAATTACACTGGAGTGTCAATTGTGCTGTTTGGCATGGAATTTAGAGGAAGAAAACACTGTTAAAGGAGTATGAGCAGAGTGGAAAATCTTCAGCATTTGTGGATAAGAGAATTGGGGAGCAAAGTGAGGGGCTTGGCGAGTTTGATAAGGCAATTCTAAGGTCTCAACGTGAACGACAGGTGAGTTTCCTTGAAAGTTTTCTAACTTTATTCTATAGGTTAATTGCTTAATCTTTTGTTCTCATTTCTGGTATTTACGTATGTTTCTTCTTATTGTCAGTTAAAATTGAAGAAGAAAAGCAAGTATAATCTATCTGATGGGGAAGAAGACGAGTTTGACATTCAAGGCAGTGGTTCCTTTCCAGAAAGGGATGATTTTGAGGATGAAGTACCATTCGATGAGGATGAGGATGGCAAAGCAGCTGGGAGTGAGAGTAAGTGTGCATTTCTTGATTATAGGATGCATGTTATTTATGTACTCTGATATATTTTTCTTCGTTATGAAGTTCTGCAACTGTGTATCGTACATAGTTAAAATTTTGAGTAGATTTTTACAAGTTGAGAATATGAATGAGGTTGGTGTAACCGACTTTGATGTACGATAATGCAGATAAAAAGGGCTCAAGAGTAGGCAATTATGTATGATCTATAATGTCTTTTTGAGAAGTTCAGAAATTGAAATGAACTTGTGCCTACTATACTTCTCTAAGGAAATATATCTTTTTTGAACTGATTTCTACATGGCCCTAGCTTGTGTTGAACTCAAGTACAAAACTGGTCAATGCGTACTTTTAATTTTTGCAATCTTTATTTTCATTTTATAAAACATTTCATATATCAGACCATGTACCCCTTCCTTTTGCATGATTTTGCTGTTTCATTTTTTCTCCTAATTCATGTACTCAAAAGTTACCTTACAAGTCAAAATTTTATATCCACGTGTTCAATTTTTTTTTTCTTTTTCATACGCAGAGTGTAGATTTATTAATTTTCGAAAGATTAAAAGAATACAAACTTCCATGGCTCTTGCGTGGATCAAATCAGAACAGCCTTAGTTGGAATTCCTCTACTAGTTCTAAGTATCCTTTATATGTTTTTCATTGAAAATAAAAAGAAACGGGAAAAGTTATGTTTGCTATAAACTCTCAAGGATTTATAATTTAGCACTTGAATCGAAATTCATGTATGCGTAGCCCTCTATTGTGGAGGGGGGAGGGACCCGAGTCCTAGGATTCGAGTGCAACTAAATCTTTATCTTGAACATGAAAAAAAAATATTATTCTACAATTAAAACTTTATTAAATACGATCAAGTTTTGACATCAAATAAATAAATCTTCTAGAGATGTAGGTAAAAGTAAAGTTCTTAAGTAAATAGATAGGTGTATGGTGGGTCTCCTTTCAATTGCCACTTCACCCGTTCTCTCATGCCTTGATTTCCACGAATCATCAATTTCTTGAAAGGGGTAGTATAAGGAGTGGGGTGAGATAAAATCTCAATAAGCATAAGTACATGGATAAATATTTGTACAGGATTTAAGGAACTTCATACATACATCTATACCAAGCATAGGTGGTATTGAATTTTCTTGCGTATGGCTACTATACTCTGGTCTAAATTTAGAATATACATAAAGGACCTCATAATCAATGCTGCAAAAATCTAACTTACGCCGTATAATCCCAAAAAAATACTTGTACGCTTACTATATTCCATGAATATATTCGAGATTTATCATCATCTCAACCATATTTCGGCTAATGGGATAAGATAATGAATTTAAAATGAATTTAAAAAAAAAACACTATCTCCATAATTTCTAAAATTAAATAAAGTAGAGATAAAATTAATATTTCAATTTTAATTGAAATAGATAACATTGAAACATTATCCCAATCATCTGTTAACATTAAATAAAATATAGATAAAATTAAAGTATTATCTTAATAGGAATTTGATTTTATCTCAATTATTTAAAATGTCAATCTAATTAAAAGAGATAAAATTAAAACATTATCGCCATTTTTTAATTAAAATTAAATAAGATTTTAATCACTTGGGCTTAAGCCCAAAAAGAAAAAAAAAAGGTGTGGGCTATAATTTCACATAATGGACTTTTATGTAATTCATCGAGCTAAAGTATTAATCGTGTCTTTTTTTTTTCTAATAACAGGCCAAACCTAAACTAATAAAATTAGGCCATAGGTACGGGTATTAGACAGAGGGGCAATGTGAATTGTGAAACAATTTAAATGCAGACCAGCTAATAACCAGATATAGGTGATATTGGAGCTGTCAATTTATTTATTTATTTATTTTTTATATAATATTGGAGGACGGTAATTTTTGTTATTTTATGATGTTCTATAACTTTCAGAATTTTCTAAAATGTCTTGAGCTGACATGGGGCTAGTTAATGTTTAGGTTCTTCTAAGTGGTCAGAATTCGTTGTCTATTTAACTGGTTTCTTAGCTAGCCTGCCTCTAGTAACGGGAGATCTCTTGGAGTCTTTAAATATATGAAGTCTTCAGAGTTCTAGTGACTGTGTTTTAATATTTTTGTCTTTTTGAAGATTTCTTGAGATTGGGTGATGGAATTTAGCCCTACATGTGATGCCTATGGGATAAAGATTAATGATGTCTAGACTTTCTTCTTCTCTTTTCTATACGTTACTTCATTCTAAAACACCTTTGGTTCATACCATTTGCAGAACCCTAACTCTATATTGTTACACTGCTCAATTAATTTCCTGGCTGACCGACAAGCTAATTATTCAAAATGTCCTAAACATCTTGAACAATAATCTGGGAAATTAATCATTACATAATATAACCACCAAGCCATCTATCACATTGCTTCTTTAGTTCCAACAACCATCCATCAATAATCTATATGATCAAATAAAATCGGATAATTATCTACCCATTTTAGTTGCAAAGTTGCAACAGACCTACCAAATTTTTTTCCAAGGTTTTCCTACACAAATATTGGACTTGATTTTGGGAAAGTATATTGGACATGATTGTAGTGAAGATTTATTCTCACTATCTTGTTCATGGGAAATTACTTGAGCAAAACACGAGATGCAATCATACTTGTCTCGGTAGAGAGACATTGAGCACATTTTTAGTGGAGTTATAAATTATGAACTGCTTGGTTTTTGTCACCTTTTAATGGTAACTATACCCTCTGAATGGATGTTATTTATAGGCTTCTAGCAGTAATTAACTGGTGTTTAAAGTGTTCCCATTGTCAGATTTAATATCATAGACTTTGATAAAGTGAAGTAGGCATTTTTCTTTCTAGTGAAATTATCAATATATCTTTTCAATCAATATCTTAATAATCATTTATGCCAGCGTTTTTCAGTCAGAGTTCATAAACTGATGATTGATTAGGAGTGGATATATTATTTCATTATTTGATACTCTGCTTCATTCTTCCCTTTTGTATAAGCTAATATTCCGTCTTGTGCAGAGAGGTCAACTATTTTAGGACAACGTGATCTCCATGGGGCAGAGAATGATCTAGAAGAAAGACTCACGGCACAGGAAAATGTAAGTAATTCAATTTTCCAATATCAACCTCCTACTATCTTTTCAGTATTACATTGGATTTTTGGATAGAATAATAATTTGAGCCATGTTCCATTTCCTAATTTCTTTCTCCATCCTCCACTGATCATGAGAATCACTCTTAAATCATTCACTTTTCTTCCCTTCTACTTTGGAAATACAGGAATGGCAGAAAGTGGAAATAATTTTTGGCATGCCAATATGGCAATATTCATGCTGTAGATGTTTGTTTGTTCAAGTTTAAATACTTCCATACTTGATTATAAATCTGTCATCATATGTGGCTTTGTGTACGTGGGCAAAGTAGGCATCACTTCATTTAGCTCTTTAAATTATTTGAAAAGGTTTATCATCAATTTTATGACAATCAGTAAAAAGAAAGTTATTTTCTTGCTGCCTCTCTATCTTGTTTTCGTTATATAAACATGTGGAAACTACCCTACCTCTGTTCATCTATTGATCTGACATTTCTTTCCTAATTTTTTTTTGTAGAAATTGTTTCTGCAAATTCTGATTAGTTTAAACAATTTGTTGGAATCATTTACTCTTTTGATGAAATTAAATATATCTTGGTCGAGTAATTAGTTTGGGGGTCAGCATCATGGTGAAGGCAAAACTGTGATAAAATTGTTTTCTGAGATAAAAGATTTCGCCAATTGGAATAGAGAAGTATTCCCCCTTTATGGTATAGGGGATGACGAAATGGGGTCAGAAGATACAGCTGATATGGGGAAAGAATATCCAATTTGATAATTTTGTTCCCCTAATCCTTGAAAAATTATTCCCCCTTTTCCAGTATGTGGGATGCTGGAAATGATGGGCTAGGTGGGGGTCAGAAGATGCAGCCTATATGGTTTGTGTTCCATTACCTCAAGAAGCAATATTATTAACTTGTAAAGCATCATTCATCGATCTTCAATCTGTTACGATCAAGTATCTGACACTTTTTTCTCAGAGGCAAAGGTTATATTCCCATTTACTTGTCTCTTTATGTTAGATTTTCAAATTGCTAGATGAGCTGGAAGTGTTCGTTTCCATTTAACTTGGGGAAAGTGATGTTACTTTTCAATATTTTTTCTTTCTCTGGTATGGAAACTGCTGAATTGTTTTCGATATCTGTCATATCCTATGTTTTTGTTGTCATCTAGGAGTTGTCCATGAATCGTATCAAGACATTAAATCACTTGTAACTGAAGAAAGTATTGTATTATCATCAAAGCAAGATCAATGAATTTCTTCTTTTATTGATGATTTTACATCTTTCTTACTGCAGATGCCGAAGAGCAAGAAAGAGGTGATGGAAGAGATTATTTTAAAAAGCAAATTTTTCAAGGTAATGGTTGATATGTTTCATGTCATCGATTCTATTTTTTTGCCAAGATCTCCTAGTTCGATTTCTTATAATTCTGTCTTATTCCATTCTCCGTAGGCTCAAAAAGCAAAGGATAAAGAAGAAAATGAGCAGTTCATTGAACAATTGGACAAAGATTTTTCATCTTTAGTTCAAACTGAGGCATTGTTATCAATGACACAACCCAACAAAATGAAAGCTTTGAAAGCTCTTGTAAACAAGAATATTTCTGTTTATCATGCAGAAGGAACCAGTGCTGCCCAGGACAAATTTTCTTCTCAACAGGTAAACTCTGTTTCATGGAACTTTCTATGGCCCTGCAAACATTGACGGGCATTTGGATATCTTTTATTGTAATATTTGATGTCTTGATTTGATGTTTTCCTGCTATTATAATCTATACCATGTAATTCTAAGAATTTTCTCTTAAATTATGTTTTGCTTACATAAAATATGCCGTTAACTGATCCTGGCAGGAAAAACCTGATTCATATGACAAACTTGTTGGTGAGATGGTAATGGATATGCGTGCTCGGCCTTCAGACCGTACAAAGACATCTGAAGAGGTTGCTCAAGAGGAGAAAGAGCGTTTGGAGAAGTTGGAGGTACATGTGATACATACATTTTTGTTGTGGTTTTATGTTTGCCGAAAGATCAAGGATAATATTGTCACAATTTTAACATAATCAATTTGATACAATTATAAACCAAAAAGTCCCCGACTTTTTTCTATCTTCAGTATCTGATTTTAGATGGAACCCTTTCGGTATTTTCAGTACTTCAAACACTCCTACCCCCTCGTTCCTTTTCTCTTGGCATTTGCATTTGGTACATGAGGTCATATTAGGGGAGTTGTGATTAGTTGCAGAATAGTAATGATGGTCATATGATTTTGACGGTTACACATACATTCCTTAGGTGATATTATTATTATTATTATTATTATTATTATTATTATTATTATTATTATTATTATATGATTTTGACGGTTACACATACATTCCTTAGATTCTTATCCTCTCTTTGGTTGTATTAATTAGATAAAATAGTTGTTTAATGTTTCTTGCAATTTGGTCTCTTTGGCATATAGAAAATATATTTATGAAACTGCAAAATGATGCTCTACATAACCACACCCATCAGCATGGTAGCATCTAAGTATTATTAATTCTTGAATTTTCAGTTTCATGGGAGGTGACTATTTTTGGGTGGAACAAAAATTGAAATTGAAAGTCACTATTTTAAGAGTTACTGCCCTTTATGTATTCAATTTCAGGAAGAACGTCAGAAGAGGATCTTTGCTGGTGATGACTCCAGTGATGAAGATTCTGATGCTTCCGAAGATAAGGAAGCTTCCTCTAGGAAGCTAAGATCAATATCTGGAGATGATCTTGGTGATTCATTCTCTCAGGATGCAGTACCAAAAACTAAATTGGGCTTGATTGCTGACATCTTGAGAAGTGAAAATAATAATGATCTTGAGAGTGATGATGATGATGATGCTTCTGAAGATTCAGAAGATGACGAGGACCATGACGAGGACGAAGGGTCTGATGAGGATGGTAATGAATATGACAAAACTCAATCTCTCAAGGACTGGGAGCAAAGTGATGATGACAATGGTGACAGTTATTCAGAGGACGGAGGAGGAGAAGATGAAGAAAAAGAAGATGATATTGGCATACATGTGGAGATGACAAAGGATAAGATGTCATCAGGAAGTAACGGAAAACAAAAGGACAGCTTGGATACCTGCAAAGTGAAAACGAATATCAAAAAGGATTTACTTGGACTAGGGGAACTTCCCTATACAATTGAGGCTCCTAAAACCTTTGAAGAATTTAGCGCACTATTGGAGAATCGTTCTGATGATCAAATTGTTGAAGCTATCCGGCGAATTCGTACATTTAATGCAATTTCTGTTGCTGCAGAGAATAGGAAGAAAATTCAAGTATTTAACTTTGCTGCCTTTGCTTGTTTGAGTGACTTAATATTTCTGTACACATCCATTTCATTTCACTTTTTTACAAGAATGAAACTTTTCACGAATTTGGAGCGGTTTACAAATAGGGAATAATTACCTGGAAATTTTTAATTTCATATATTGATGCGTAGTACGTGTGATGCTATCGTCATCAGATGCCTCTTACTGTAGAAAGCAACAATGCAGTAAACTTGGAATTTCCAAAAATAGCATGTGTGTGGCGTATGCATCAGTGTTTGATAAACTCAAATTTCCTTTCAGGTATTTTATGGTGTGTTATTGCAATACTTTGCTGTTTTGGCTAATAAAAAGCCGCTGAATTTCAAACTACTGAATTTGCTCGTCAAGCCATTGATGGAAATGAGTTCAGAGATCCCATACTTTGCAGCAATATGTGCTCGTCAAAGGTTGGTTCACACTCGGACCCAGTTTTGTGAGGATATTAAGAATGCAGGTTGGCTATTGTGAATAAACACACTGATTTTTCCAATTTTGCAGCTCTCTGGTTCTGAAACTATTTTTGCTAAAATATGGCTCATTTTTTCTTGTTGGATCTGTTCTTGCACTCTTCCTGCATGACAGGGAAAAGCAGTTGGCCTTCTTTGAAGACACTGTTTCTCTTGAGGCTGTGGTCGATGATTTTTCCATGCTCTGATTTTCGTCATGTGGTCATGACACCTGCTCTCTTGTTGATGTGTGAATACCTTATGCGGTGTCCTATAATGTCTGGCCGGGATATCTCAATTGGTTCCTTCTTATGCTCTATGGTGCTCTCTGTAAGTTCATTCAGCCTTAATTAGTTTCTGTGTGTTTTTAGCTCAGATATTCCATATAATCAAAAAGAACTTGGCATGGTCTTCCAAATTTTTGT
Organism: Fraxinus cuspidata; assembly: GCA_903798385.1. Taxonomy (NCBI): domain Eukaryota; kingdom Viridiplantae; phylum Streptophyta; class Magnoliopsida; order Lamiales; family Oleaceae; genus Fraxinus; species Fraxinus cuspidata. The sequence goes on along the minus strand of CAIGRP010023404.1, from coordinate 4,409 downwards.
TCCCAGAGCTTTGTATTTCCTTTAGGCTTTCTTTGTTTCACTTTAGAACATAATCTGTTTTCACTTACTCATTATTCACCCATCAATTTGTTTTCTTGTTTTAAAGTGAGATTGTAAACATTTCTGGTGGAATTGTGGTTGATTAATGATCCTAAATATCTCATATGCTCACTCTGAATTTCTATTTCTGGCGAGTTTTCATTTTCAGTGTGACGTTGAAAACTTGTTACTAATTGGAGCAGTAAAAAACAATGGTATAGAAAGTGTGCTTTTACCAATGGCTTCTGATCGTTAATCTCTGTATTAAGTGATATAAGCTTTATCTGTGTATATTGAAATTGTTTCCTTAGATCAGGTCTTATGAGATTTACATTTAACCGTTACATAAAATTTCAATAATATCTGTTTAACAATTTTTTATTTTTTTCTTAAAGATTGTGGTTAACAGTCGTAAAAAATGTTCTGCAGATTAGTAGACAATCTCAAAAGTTTTGTCCTGAGGCAATAATGTTCATAAAAACTTTGCTAATGGCAGCTTTTGATAAAAAATCAGGACCTTCTGAAGATTCTAAGGTTTGTTCCAATGTTCTGCTCTAATGTACATGTCAGAATCTTTATTTTCCTGAAAAGTCCTGTCATAGCAGCTGCTTGCTGTCTATTTACAAAAGCTTCCTCTTCTTTCTTATTTGCAAAGAGAATAATCAATTAATTTTTTTTTAATTGTTTTGCAGTTGTATCGTCTTATGGAAATTAAAGCACTTAGGCCACTGCTCTGCTTGCAAGGTCATGTTGGCGAGACCAATACATTGGATTTCCTAATGTTAATGGACTTGCCAGATGACTCACCTTATTTCACCTCTGACGTTTTCAGGTTAAGCTATTTAATGGCAGTATTTATTCAGAGTTTAATGCAGATGGTGACTATCTGGTGCATGTTAGTTTCTGAGTGTTAAGCTTTTACTTGCAGGTCCAGTGCGCTTTTTGCTATTATTGAAACACTGAAAGGATTTGTCAACATTTATGAAGGATTTAAATCCTTTCCAGAGATATTCTTGCCGGTTTCAAAATTACTCAGTGAATTAGCAAAACAAGATCACCTACCAGATGCATTACTGGTTCAAATCAAAGACATTGCCCAACTTATTGAGAAGAAAGCACAGGACTACCACTTGCTGCGCCAACCACTACGAATGCGAAAGCCAAAGATTATTAAAACCGAAGTTCCAAAGTTCGAAGAAAAGTAATTCCTACATTCAACTGCATTTGCTCATTTACATCAAATTCCGCCATTTCATTTCATCTGCTGACTTGATTTTTCCGTGATACAGCTTTGTAAAGGGAAGAGATTATGATCCTGATCGTGAGCGAGCTCAAAGGAAAAAATTAAAGAAACTTTTAAGACAGGAAGCTAAAGGTGCAGCCCGTGAATTGCGGAAAGATAATTACTTCTTGTTGGAGGTTAAAGAAAAAGACAAGGCACGTTTGGCAGAAGAAAGAGCTGAAAAATATGGACAAGCTAAAGCTTTTCTCCAAGAACAAGAGCATGCATTTAAATCGGGACAATTGGGAAGAAGCAAGAAGAGAAGGAGATGAAAGTCTTTATGTTTTGCAGTTTGTGGTCATTTCTTGTGGCAAGTTATTGATCTGAGGCAATGGGCAGTCGATTCTTGAGTGTAGAGCGAACTTCAGTTAAGTTCTAAAATGAGCGTATCATGTTTATTATGATGTGCTTCATTTTGCCGTTTTTCAATGTTTCATTGGGATTACTTCCTAGTTTCCGAAAAAGGGGTTCCAAATGTTAATCTAAATTGCATTTATATTAGATGATGATGTTTAAGATTCATATCATGTCAAGGTAGCGGACTGGTATAGATCCATGTAATGTAATATGTACTCTCAGTTTTGCTAATTGATTTTCAGAAATTTGCGTGGTTATTGATTAAAAAAAAACAAATGATGATTTACCCGTAATAAAGGACATTCACCACCCGTTAGACAATTTGACTTACTAAACATAGTTTGCATTGTTGTAGGAAACCCAATTGAGGGCTTCAGAGTGGAGCGAACAATAAATGCTTCACAGCACAGCACCACCTCAAGGCTTGTGATGCAGCCCTCCTTTGTTTTTAATATGCTTTAGGTGTGGGGGAATACCACATTGTCCCCACTAAAATATAAAAAAATAGTATTTTTTATAAACCCAATTTGAGAATAGTTCACTTCTTCACTAAGGTACTAGTTTCCTTTTTATTACTTTGTAGATTTTTCTTGGGACAATTGCAATAGAGGCCACAGACCTTTCAAATGCTTTTTACTAACCTTTTAATCGTTGTAGTTATCACCCCTAACCTTTCAAATCGTAGCAACTAGAGTCCAAATAGATGGATTACATCTATATTTATGTTAGTTGACCAAAAATTGAGCTTGATCAATTTTTTTATAATTTTAAATGGGTAAAATAGTAATCTTATATTTATCACATTAAATAATTAAAATAATTTCATGAAAAAACCAAAAGAAGAAAATAATTATCATCATCTTCTGAATAAAGCTAATTGTATATAAAGAGTTACAAAATGATTTACATACATGTGAGGTGTCGAAAAGAGTGGAATTTTTTTTTTTAATTTTTAATTCTTTGTTATTTGGTTGAAGAAATTCTGGTTCAACTATATTTCACCAAATCATGTGTATGTAAATCATTATGTAACTCTTTATGCACATATAACACAATCGTCATATATATAAGGTTACTATCTTTATCTTATCCCTTTGAAATTAGTAAAAAAATAATGGGCAGACTTAATTTTTTGGTTAACTACCAGAAATATGGATGAAATTCATCCATTGGAGCCTTAGCTACAGCGAACCAAGCTGACCTATTGCTATCACTAAACTAGACCAACCAAATGACATAGTAATAATTCTTGGGGCACTACATTGTATTGAAGTTTCGGTTGAGCTCCACCAATGGACGGCCCAGTCAGCTATCTACGATTGCTACGGTTTGAAAGGTTAGAGGCGAAGGCTGCAATAATTAAAAGGTTAGGCAAAAGTATACTGAAAGGTTTGGAGCTTCTATTGCAGTTATCCCTTTTTTTTTTTTTGTTTGTTTGGACACTTTCAATTGTTCTATCATGAATTTTGAAGATTGTTCTTCATTTTTGAATTTTTTTTTTCCCGTTTTGTTTTAAGGTATGAGGCTTTCAAAGGAAAACGTTTCAGTATCAAACATTGATAGTTTGATTAGAATATGTGAATGAAATCTTTAGAAAACATAATACTCCGATAGCACTAGTTAATTAGTAGGATCCTTGAATTTTGTCGTTTCCATTTATCTTTTGGTGGCGTGAAATGTAGATAATTTTAAACTAAGACCAGTGCAGTGGAGTAAAAAAGGAAATGATAATGGGCCACCATAGAAAAAAATTTGGTTGCATCAGTTTTTGGAGCTAGTGACGAAAGTACATGAATACTTCAAATCCCCCTCAAGAAATACATTTTTTTGACACCCAATTAATGTTGGCCATGTTGTAATTATTTCAATAATCATGCTAAGAATAAAAATAACATATTTTGAATTAATAGTTTGAAATTCATACTTGCGGAAGACATTGATATGTATAAATATTACCAGCTAGATCTTCCTCTCATTGTTCCTAAAAAATAATCAGCCGTCAATGGAGCAAGCCAAAACGATATGGAGAGGAGAGGACAGGAGATCTAGCCATTATATAGAAAATCATAAAGTCAGCCAATTACTGACTCTAACCCTAATTAGGGTTTATATAATTTCGGCTCACATACTTAACATTACCACATTATAATAATATAGCCCGTAAGGTGTACAATAACCCAAGTGATCACTAATATATCGGGCATAATCACAGTATCATTGCAAACCATACATCTAAACCCGTAAAATTCGCAATCAAATGNCATTCTCCCACTTGGACAAACATTTGATTGCTATAAAACAAAACTTTAAACATCCGGATCAGACTACATAGGTGGCCACACAAGTATAGTTGCAATGATAACACCTTACACAACATGTTCCGGTCCAACGAGAATGTTAACATCGAATATGACAGTCGTTACACCAATCAAATGATGTAAGACCACTCCACAACTACAAATGCAAACATCATTATCGACATGAATCCCATCCTCCAACCAATGTGGTAGTATGCGGTATGAACTTAGCACCAAATGTGATAAAAAAACTGTGCTAATTCATATCGATCCTCAAATTGCTTCTAATCAAAATGAAGCCACGTCTCTAACAGAGACACATCTTATGTCTTTAATTGTCACATCTCTAGATCAAAATAATATCATAATAAAAGACAGAAGTCAAATGTATGCTCAAAATAATTTATGAATATGAAAAAATATATTTATTATCG
>CAIGRP010023396.1:0-14110 GCA_903798385.1 Fraxinus cuspidata | reverse complement strand
GTATTTTCAGTTATAATCAAGTCAAAATTTTCAAAACGCGTTTTGGGCGTTTTCAAAACAATTTTTCAAAATGCCAAAAAGAACACATTTTCAAAAATCTCAAAATAGACACTCAAAACACAAAATGAATTCAAAACTCAAAACACAAAATTGGAACACAAAGAGAACAACCCCTTATATTTTACATTTCACAATATTCAATATATCTGAGTATAATTTACCTTAAATCACATCAAATTTCCAAAAAATAAAATAAAATAAAATTTGATGGATTGCTTAATAGTATGTCGTTTCTCGACAGCTTGCGCACGCATGCGTCAATGACAAGGCACGAAAGGAAGGATGCCAACTTGTTGCATTAGCTGAGTTCAGTCCATACTCAGTTGGCATAAGACAGGCACAAGGATATGGTCCATGGCTAAGAGTTAGTCAGTTTGCTGAGTGCTTGAACAATTCGACAATTTGGCTTAGTGGTAGTCTGAAAAGTGATTGTTCTTTAAATTTTGGAGGCAACAATCAGAGATTGTGTTGTTTCTCAACGAAAATCCGTTTAAAATAGTGTACACAAATTGATTTCTTCCCGAGGGAACTGACATCCTAAGTACATGAATATCAATACTCGAAATGAATTTAATCGTTCTCTTGGTCAGACACATTCTTCATTAAAAATAACGATTACGAGCTCACTCCCAGTACTAGATTCAGACTCAGATTCATTCAAATTGTGATTATATTTTGCAGAATTATAGCATACAAGAAAGAGAGCATAATCCGATTCTTGGATCCAACCATTTCATGTAGAAGGATATAAGAAAATGAGTGTTGAAGTAGATCAACTCTCTGTGAAAGTTAGAGATAAATAGTAATCTTAGAAGAACAAATTTTACATAATAGTTGATAGCGTAAACGTTATTGTTTTGTAAAATGCAGCAATAAGAAAAGATGTCAATTAAGCTATATAATGGACACACTGACATCGAAGAGAAAGAAGACGAAATTTGTATAGAAACAACACTGACCTTGTTTTCCGGAGTTCGCACGATTCCAACTTTAAGCTCTCAAAAATCCCGACATGGGCCAAAATCAAGATATAAAGCCAACAAGAAAAAGAAAGGGATTGGATCAAATTAATTGAATCTTCAGCCTGTTGCTTATAGAATTTCAGATTGAGATTTTGTGTAATTGGTTGGACGAAATGATTTTCAATTCTTCAACTTAACAGATAATTAATCAGAAATCTAAACCATATCGTATGAATCTTTATGCAACTTTATAATTCATTCATGTAAGGCACAACTCAGAACAAAGAACTGCTTCGATAGAAGAGCAACCATCAAAACTATATTAGGCTATTCGTCAAGATATAAAGAAGACATATACACTTGACAATATTAAGAAAGAAAAATGTAGAACCTTAAGAGCATGTTACAAGTTCAACGTTAAGGCTTTGAGCTCCACAGAATGAATCCTAAAAGGAAGAGCAGCACCGCTATCACCATTTACAGCAATTGCACAGCTTATCAGATAAATATACTAAGAGAATGTTCTCTTTACCATTTTCAAGCTCTGTTTTCGATTTTCCAAAACAATGAAAACGTGTTCTCTTTTCCATTTTAGAAAACACGTTTTTGAAAACAAGTTGAAAATTTATAAAGAAAACCCAAAACGACAATTTGTCGTTTTGCGTGTATTCAGTTATAATAAGTCAAAATTTTCAAAACTTGTTTTGGGCGTTTTCAAAACAATTTTTCAAAATGCCAAAAAGAACACATTTTCAAAAATCTCAAAATGAACTCTCAAAATACAAAACACAAAATTAATTCAAAACACAAAACTGAAACACAAAGAGAACAGCTCCTAAAGGTTCAGATTAGCATATAAGAACAGGTATAATTTCAATGCCGAGAAGTTAATCAGGTAGATTTCCGGCTAATCATATGACAAATAGAATGCTTTTTTTCTGATCAAACATTTCCCTTTACAGATAAAAGAAGTAATTTACATTCAGAAATGAAGACACAATACAATCCATCTACAAACTGCTAAAATTCCTGCATGATTGAGCATCAAGCACAATTTTTTTTTTTGCAGAGGCAATGAACTAGAAAACACAACAGCTGCACAATATAAACATTTAAATGAGTGAGAGGAAAACACAATCTTCATTCATATACATTGCATCATCAGAAAAGTTCTATTAATAGCCTTGCATATAAATATCAAGTAATCCTCGCGTTTGATGAGAATTTACAACTCAAGGGCAACAGCCAGTGCACCGAATCAAACCATTCTCGTTGCAATTAAAACACCTCATCAATTTCCCTTGATCGTCTTCATAAACCTTCCGACTTCCGTTGCAGTTTGGGCATGGCACAAATCTTGCATCCCCACAACTCTCACAAACAAACCCCAAATCCGTAAGTGGAAAACCTTCCACAAGCTTAGCCAACAATCCTGTATCATTAAGCTGATTAATTTCCTCTGCACCACCTATGTACTTCCCTCTAATGAACACTTGTGGCAAGCTTATTGCTTTCCCTTTTAAAGCATCCTTCAATTCATTCCTGTAAGACAAGTCCATAGAAAGATCCCTTTCATCTAGACACACATTACAGCCCCTAAAAATCACCCGAACCGCACAACAATCCTCATAAGTCTTCCTAATCCCCCTTAAAGTAGTATAGTACAATACAATTCTATCATCAGCACCCGATAAACAAAACGAGTCAGTACTACTAGGCACCGAAGTACTGACGTTATTGGACTCCAAAGCTTCAATCTTTTTGGGTTTAGAAATACCTGTCGACACGTCACATCCACGTTGTCTAGCCAACAATGCCTTTCGATAACTGGAGACCACATTGGAATCCATTTTGGCTAGCAAAGATTCCTCGGATAAGTGCCTCCACAACGGCTTAGACTCCGCGTGCTCTACAAACTCATAGGATTTCACTATCTCACTTGCATCCATCTCTGTATTGCAGAGTTTTTGGGGGGAGTCAATGATGTGGAAATTGAATTCATCATCATCAAGGCCTTCCATTAGCTCCCAAGTGTTGATAACTAATTCTGGGGATAAAGCGTCCTCAGAGTTCCCAAAATCTTGTTTGGTGAAACTGATATTTGGGGAGTCGATTAGCGTAATCGAACCATACGTAGTGGAGGTGAGGGAAACAAAGTGATTGGAATCCCCTTTGCATAATGGTGGGTGGTGGACTAAAGGGGTAGGCAAAGAAAGAGTTCTTAAAACAGGGGTTGAAGAGGAAGAAGAAGAAGAAGAAATTGAGGGATTTTGTTGTTCACTGATGAAAGAATGGGAACGAGAGGCTGAGCTGCCCATGGCGATGATAATTGTAAAAAACAAAGATAGAAGAAAATGAAAACTGATCCCTTTCTTTCACCTTTTCTTACAAAGGTTGGAACTTGGATAGTACAATAATTTGGTTTTGTTTTGTCCTTTTTCCTTGTTTTTAGTCACCGACTTGTCATGTGAAGATGTGGAATGAGAGATGATTGGGATTATTGGGGAAGAAGAGTTGGTGGGAGGATAGGAGGAGGAGGAGGAGGTGGGAGCAGTCAGCGGTGGATGGAAAAGGAACAATGAGACGGAGGAATGAAACCTGGTTGGAAGGGAAATACAAGAACACAGAACCGTTGAGTCCGTGTTTGGCTAAATAATTTTTCACTTAAGTTAAAAGCATAATTATTAGATTCGACCCGGACATCGACCAGACAACGTACTGGGTCTCGAGTTACGGGTTGAACCGATGGATCAATAGTCAGACCAGTGTGTCATTTGCATAAAAATCTATAATAAAAAAAATTAAACTATAAAAAAAAATTATGCAAAATTATATTTTTTTTTAAAGTTATTTTTCATTATATTTAGGTCTATAAAATAAAGTAAAAGATGGAATCAAAGATTTTTATAAAAATACTTTTAGAAAACCTATTTATGATTTATTGGATATATATAAATTATTGCACATAAAAAGTTTTAAGGTACTCTATTACGGCAATGGCGATGAACTAATTGTTTTATTTAAAGGCCAAGGTTTAAAAAGACAATTTTAAAAATCGGTACATCGTCGGCTAACTCGGTCAAAGCCGAATTTAGGCCCGCCAGTCCAGGCCGGATTTTATAACTATGGTTTAAAAAACAAAATAAATTTATTGCTAGTTATTGTTAGAATAAGTAACTTCCCTCCATTAGTGTCTACATAAAAGATATTATGCACATGAGATTTAGATTAGATCATTTTAGTTCATTTGTGTTCGTGTATTTATTTTGCATGTGAACGATGTCATGCATACCTTGATTTTCTACATAAAATTTTATAATTATTCTTATGATGAACTCGCTTGACACTAGGCGCATATGGATGGTTGGCCTGGCATTGCACAAGAGTGGGGTACCTAGAGTGCCACACGGACAGTCCAATGGATTATTTAAAGGGTGTTTAGTGGGGATTAAAATTAGATTTTAATTGGATTATGATATAAATGTTTGAAATGTGTGGTTGATAAGATGTGGAGCCCATAAAAGATGTAATTAATATTGATTGTATGACTTAGACTTAAATTAAAGTCAGATTTTAATCCTGCCCAAACAGGCCCTTAATCTACCAATTCATTATTTTCTTGTGTAAATGTTATTTGTAAGCCATGTTTATCCATGAGCAGACTATATAACATTGTCATTAAGATAACAATCACATTCTTTTTTAAATTTGAAATGCATTTTAATTCATTGGATGATATAATAGTGACAGCATTATTCTATTTTTATTACTTGAAGTTTGAGTTTTATTATCTTTCTAATTTTTGTACTTTAACTTAGCCTTCGTTTGAAAAAAAAAATTATAAACCATCTAATTTATAAATTGATGTAAATGAATAGTGAACGAGTGTATAGTATTTATGTATCCATTAAAATAAGTGATAGGACATAAAGCTCTGACCATTTATAAATGATTTATAAATTTCAGTAAACAAGGCTTACACAATGACAAATACTTCAGTTGGTTTGATTAGAAAAGTACGTTTAGAAAAAAAATGAACTTATAATAGTTCCAAACATGGCCAAACATGCTCTAACCTTTTAACGTGTGGATGAAGTGTTTGGATTTGTTTATTAGCAAAGGAAACATATGAAATCAATATAATTGAATATCTCAATTAGATTATTATATTTTTTGTGAAAGCAATTAGATTATTATATTAGAATTATGTAACTTCAAATCTACACTTGGTCGCAAAAGGATTAAATATAAATTTCGGCCCTAGCTTTGACTGGAACGAAATTCGGGTACAAACCTAAGTTAATTTGATAAAGTATAGATAAACAAAAACATATTATTAAAATTTGAGAGTAAATATAAAAATAAAATAAAAGAATATTACATGCTGGTTTTAAAAATATAAAATAAATAAAAATCATGCAAGTGCTTGTGTATGGAGAGAATGACATAAAATGCAATAGAAATATTTTTATGACAAACTTACGGAAGCTATTAAGAAACAATGTTGACATTATACAAGAAATAAATAGAATGTCAATCCAAATGAATTCAGAAAGGTTCACTATCTGAAGGCAAACGATTAAACACCACTACAGCGGGTCAGTCAACCATACTCAAGAGTAGTCGATCGACAACTCCTTCAATGGTCGGTCCACCACAACAAATTTGTAGAAAAAACGATTATCACTTGATTCATGCTCACTCAATAATTGAACGACGGTTATATTCCCTCAACACTAACTCAATAAGATGTCTAGATTGATGAAGCAAGGGCTTGTTTGAGCCTCATTTTTTTCAAAAGAATTTATTTTGCAATAGTGTTATGATCGATAATGTGTAGTTAAAAAATAAGGAAAAATTTTGGATTTGCATATAATATTATTTTATTGAAAATGCGTTGTTAAAATGGGATCAAATCACTGTTTAATAATTCATTTTGATGAAAAAATGAGGCTCGAACAAGGACAAAGTAACTTAAGGCCCTAAAAATTGTCTACACATGGAAAGAAATTGATAGGCACGTGGTTAAAACCACCAATCACATGGACGAAAACTAACTGCATATAAATACATCTCAGTGATGGCAAAAATACCCATCCAACCTCAAAGGTTGGATCGCCGCCCCGCCCCAAACTCGCCCCATGAAGAATAAAAAAATTAATGTTTAATTTTGTACATTGTTTGTTTCGAGTACTTGTTTTGGATATTGATATATTTAGTTTGAGCATTATTTACTTTGAAATTTAAAATTTTGAATTTGTATTTTAACTGTAAATTTTTCAAAAAAGGGGAGGGGGGCAAAAAAACGGGGTAGGCCTGCGCCCCGCCCAACCCCCGCCCAGTCTAAGACAGGGCATCAGGCGGGATGGGGGTACCCTGCCCCTGAACCCGTCCCGCTGCCATCTCTAATCTCAATAGATGTTAGGCATAGTTGATGAATTTTCACAAAATCTAATCTTCAGCGAACTTTCACACTTGTAATGCCATTTCTTCTCATCTAATCATTCCCACGTAGAAGATCAAATCGGGGAGATAGCCCCAACCTCTTTTTTAGGTAATCAGATTGCAGAAGTGGTTGGCACACACTTTGTTCCACTGAAGAAGTTTAAGAGTAGTGTCAAAGTAGTTTTATTGGCGCATTGTGTAGAAAAATAGACAAAAAATCTATAACATGACCACAAACTATAAGTGAGACATGATTGGCCGAATACATGACGGAGTATAAATATATAGCACGAGAACGCGGCTGACTCTTGCTTATGTCACCATGACTCATATTTAACATTTTGGAGATCCAAATGGTTGTCATGATGGTCCTCTTGTGTAGTCAGGCTTATAGAGCAATTGAGATAGTGCCTAATTCACCAATGGCCCCACGAGGAAATCCTCATGTATGGTCACATTGGTAGCACAAAAAGATGTTGTGTTAGACTAGGGGATCCATATCTAGTGTGCCACCAGTAGTGGCCTCTCTTGGTTGCACCTAGGCTTCCNGAGCAATTGAGATAGTGCCTAATTCACCAATGGCCCCACGAGGAAATCCTCATGTATGGTCACATTGGTAGCACAAAAAGATGTTGTGTTAGACTAGGGGATCCATATCTAGTGTGCCACCAGTAGTGGCCTCTCTTGGTTGCACCTAGGCTTCCAATAGGGATTTTGGGGATGCCACCTCCAAAAGGTCCGTCTAATGACTGACTTAGAGCAAAAAATGGAGGAGATGAGGGTAAAAAAATTGATGATTCTTTGTTTAGAAGGAAGGATAGGCGCATGTGGTCTTGAGGATGCCCATTTGTACTAGCAATTATGGCACTCATTGTATTGAAGGGTTTTAAGCAGTCGATGATAGGCATATGACGGAGATAAAATCAACTTGATCACATGTGGACCTTTGTGGACTTGATGACATTGTACACGATGCATAACACTATAATGTGTTGATCCTTCCCACCAACATTGAGGAGAAAGGTTGAAGACTAGGTAGTAAATCTGTCTCCCTATTGTATCAAAATTTCTCTAAAAGTTCTGTGATGTACTTCTTGAGTAGCAAGAGAGAAAGATAGTCATCAGTTTGATGCGGGTTTGTCCAAGAAAGGGATAAATTATTGTAAAACTACCTGACCAGACTCAGTGAAGCTACTCTCCGAATTAAAGATCTCCATATTTCAGCCGTTGTTATTGTCATGATGAACAAAATAGAGAATCAATCAATCAAAATATTTTATAAGCAATTTAATTAATTAATTATCCAACACTTGTTAATTAATTAATTGGTGAATCTCATTCTTTTAGTTATCTTTTGTGTGTCACATTAGGTTCTCAATCACGATATCTAACGACATAAATTATTATTTTGACCTAATCAAAATCGATAAATTAAAATACCCCTTTTAATTTATTGTTAATTCACATTTGCCATCCCAGATTGACATCTAATAATGTGTCAGGGCAATACATGTGACGAAAAATATCGCGTGGTGTGACAATATCAAACTTGTTTGTTTACCGGAAAACTATAATCATTTCGTTAATATGATACAATCAATTACGAGATATGGATATGTGTCAATCTCGTTTATCGATCATATCTTTTATCCCTCTGTTAAGTTAGTGGAAGTCGAAAACCCCTTTTTTACTTATGAGTTCACTTTGGCCAAGGATTTCATTATCAACTTAAATAGATAAAATATAGATCATAATCCCTTACTATCTAAGAGTGACGAATCATCTATTGATCATTCACAACCTTCATATGATTCTTGACATACCCAAATGATGCTATATTAGCGACCCTTGGCAGAGCAACATTCAACATTACCAAAATATGAATGTCCTAATAAAAGTTACTATGATGACCTCAAGTCAAAGAACCAATTCCACTACCAAACGTTAGAAATTGACCACTGACATTCAAATAGTTATCAATGTGGAATCTCCCAAATGGATCTCCAATGTTTTGTTCTATAACAAAACATCCACGTGTTCATTCAAGTGTCACTACACTTTAGCTTGTGAGATCAGCTACTTACTTCACAAGTAAGAAATTCCACACATGATGGTCTATTCGTAATAACGATATCCGTATCTCAATATTACATACGACCACAGACGATTTAAGATTCAATCATATATAATTTGTATCTCACAATCACAACTCCTTGTGATTAACAAATCACCAAAACTTGAATCTTCAGATTCTATTATTTAATTTATTAGAATAATAATTTAATTAAATAATAGATCTCGTCATAAATATGCATTGATTATATATATACACATACATATTAAAAGTATTTATATCCAAAGTTGATTGAACCAAGGACATAACACTTGCAACCAAAACTTTCACTCCAAGTGTTGATGAAAATCTTAGACATGAGGGAACTTGAATGGTCGAGACCTACAACTGCCTCTACCAAAAATAGAGACAAGAAGAAACATTATCACCTCTATAGAGACTATGGACATGACACAAGAGTTGCTTCATATTACATGAAGATATTTAATGCTTGTTTTGAAGCGGATTTCTGGCAAAGTATATAAAAATCAATCACGAGAAAGAAAAAGTAGATGGGAATCTCCCACCTTGGATGAGAGGGACACATATAATAGTAGGGAAAATAATGACATGCAAGATTATAATTCAACCAGAAAAATAACATTCAGCTGAGTGGAATATACTCTATTTAGAAGGTAAGATTCAACCAAGACATCACCTTTGGTGAAGAGGACTTGGTGGGCATGACTTCCCCTCGTTATGATGCCCTAGTAGTTGTGGGTGACATGGCAACTTCGATGTCAATAGGGTACTAGTAGACAATAGTAATGTAGTGGATATGCTCACACAGAATGTCTTCTTAGGATGAAAATTTTCCATACTATTCGAAACCAATCATCACTCTATTGTAAGGGTTTGAAGAAGGGACCATAGAATTACCCATGACACTAAGAACTTATCTAGAAAGTCGTGACTTCTACTACTACAACGCAATATAGCATTCTATTTAATGATGAGATGGCATCTCTTTAAATATGTAGCAGGCATGCACCAAGCAGCAACATTCCCGTCGTCGATATCCACCACCAGAACAACCTTTGCATTGCCCACCAGATCAAAATAATAATTTCGATTTCTACAAATTCACTACCATGTCTCAATAAAAGTTAAAAAGAGTCCTTCACTAACTTTATTTTTACAAAATTCGAATGTTGTATTACTGTAAAATTATATTCAAATCTATTAGAACAAGAAATCGAAAATCATATTCAAATCTGTTACAACTCAAAAACTCATTAGCATTACAGTATCACAGATTTTAGAGCTCAAATTATTGTACCATTTTGTACAAATCAGAAGACCTAACCCAAACCCTCAATGGTCAATCGACGTTGCTTCTATAAACTAGAAGCTATCAAACTAAAGACCAAACTTATGCTTCTCACAAAAGAATCACAGAGACTCGAGAATCCCTTAGAAATCAAAAGTACTGATATTGAAGATCAATGAAAAAGACAAAAGAAAAAGGAAAGACTAGGAGAGAGAAATTCTAGAAGCCGCTAAAGTGGCAATTTTACACTTAAGTGGCAATTAAAGCTAAACTGCCAGAATGCTAATTTTGACCATTTATTGGGCATGAGGTTTAGGCTTCATCAACAAATTATCAGGCAATGGATCAGCTATCAAATGGGTCAACCCCAAGTCTCATCATTGCCCCCGATTAGACTGAATTGACATCACAACCCAACAAATCTCCACATTGATGCCAATAATCAAAACATTATAGACCAAAGTAACAGAAACTAATAATCAGTTCCATAGTGATCACCAACCCCAAGTGTTATGTACCGACAGCAACACATAGTTTACCCAATATCAATTCTTAACATTTGTAAATAAAATTTAATCTTATTAAGAAGAAGTACTTTAGTTTCCATGTCAGGTGGATTAAATTGAGAAGGGATTTTTTTTTCAAGTAGAATAGATTCTTTTTAAATTATATCTCTAATAAAGTGCATTCTAACATTTATATACTTAGTTTTTTCTTTAAAAAAATTGAATTTTTGCATAAATGAATATCAGTGACTATCAGAATAAACTTGAACAGGATTAGAAAACTTAATTTAACTCATATAATAAATCTTTAAGCCATAAAGATTCTTTAATGAATCAGTAATGGTCACATATTCAGCTTCGATGGTAGATAAGGCAACAATAGACTATAGGTGTGACTTCTAACTTATACAAGTACCATATAAGTAAACATGTAAGAAGTGGTTGACTCTCTATTATCCATATCACCAGCAGAGTCACAATCTATGTACCCATTTAAAATGACACCATCTTTACAGGATTTAAAACATAAACCTAAATAGAAGATCATTCTAAGTACCTTTATAATCATTTTAAGACAGTCCAATGTTCAGAGTCGGGATTGGACATAAACCTACTTAGTGTACTAATGGTATGAGCTACATCAGGTCTGGTACGTACCATAGTGTACATAACATATCCCACAAAATTTGCGTATGAAACCTTTTGCATGTATTTAACATCAGATTCATCAATGAGACACTGATCTTTACTAAACTTGAAATGACTAGCAAGAGGCAAAGTTACATAATTGGATCCATGCATAGCAAATTTATATAACACTTTTCCACATAGGCAGATTGAATAAGAAATAAAATCTACTAAGACCTATTTCTTTTAATGTCCATACCTAAAATTCTTTTAGCATGGCGTAAGTCCTTCATTTCAAATTCAGAAGTTATATATCTTAAATGTCATTAATGTTACTTATATTTTGTCCAATTGACAATATACCATCCACAAACAAAAGCAGATAAACAATCACATATTTATCTTTTTTTTTTTTTTTAAATAAACACAATCATTAAAAAAATTCTCATAAAATCAATACATGACAGAAAGTTATCAAATCTTTTGTACCATTGTCTAGATGATTGTATTAACTCATATAAAGATCTTTTTAATAAGCAAACATGTTTAGGTTTCTTATTATCAATGAAACCCTGTGGTTGACTCATATAGATGGTCTCACCCAAGTCACCATGTAAGAAGACAATTTTAACATCCATCCGTTCAAGCTCTAAGTAATATTGTGCAACTAAAGCAAGCATAACTCTTATGGTAATGTATTTAACAACAGGTGAGAAAATTCAAATACCAAGTTTTTGAGTAAACATTTTTACTACCAATCTAGCTTTAAACATAAAAGGCTGTTTTAAAGAATTATCATCCTTAATACTATAAATTCAGTTACAGTCTACTAAGGATTTATTTTCAAATTTAGGAACCATTATCCAAGTATTATTCTTTAAAAGGGACTTCATTCTCGTCTTCCATAGCAAATTGCCAATCCTTAAATAACTGATAGCTCACAACTTCTATATAACATTTAGGCTCTTTAAAGGACAAATCTTGATATGATATGACAGCTAAAGACAGACAGACTTTCATTCTAGAAGGTTCTTTTATCTTTCTTCTAGTCCTTTCTCAGGCTAAGCGATAACCTTCTAAGGGATTTTCCAATTCTTCATCTACCTTACGAGTAGTGCCTTCAATATTCTCATCAAAATCAAAATATTTTCAGCTTCATTCCCAGCATAATCCTCATTAATGAGTTCATGGAAAGACCCGAGCTCCACCTATAGTTTGGCTTCCTTTCTTCTTCTCTCACAAAAACATCATCAAGGTATTTCTCACACATACAGGGCATGTGTCTCATTAAATGTCATATTCGTGTTAGTTATCATCTTAAAATCTCTAGACTCTTTAGCCCACAACATGTACCTTTTCACGTATTCAGGATACCCCATAAACACATTTTTGGGATCTAGGCTCCAACCTGCCTATAGTCTAATGAGTAGGAAGCACATCCGAAGGCTTATAAATTAGTATAATAAGCTAACTTACCCAACCATACCTCTTTGGGAGTTTTATTTTCTAAAGAACTAGAAGGGGTTCTATTTATTATAGAGGCAATTGTCATAACAGCTTCACCCCACAACACATTTGGAATACCTAAGCTAACTATCATACATCTGACCTTATCTAAAATGGTTATATTCATCTTACCAATTATGTCTAAGAATCATATTAATTTTGCAAAGTTGATCAGCCTTGGAAAATTCCAGACCAATATCAGTCCTCAAAACTTTAATCTTTTTGTCAATCCGATTTTCAACAAGGTTTTCAAAATTTTTCAAAAGTATCATATTTTTGTTTTGAAAGAAATATCCAATTTTTTCTTGAAAAATCATCAATCAGGGATAGAAAATATCTATTTCTACCTTGAGTGACGGTAGATAAAGGACCCCACAAGTTAGAATGTATATATTACTAAACAAATACAGTTTTATGCTTTTGAATATTATAATGAAGTATGTGTTGCTTGCCTAAGGTGCAATACTCACGGAAGGGAACTTTGGAAATAACATCTTTACCAAAAACCTTCCCTTTTACTTAAGATATGTAAGCAATTTTCACTTACATTTGTTAGCCTATTGTGCTACTTTAAAGTAGCATCAATTTCAGCACTCAAGGACTTGGCAATATGACTTAGAATAACATGAGCTCTAGTGGCACATATACCATTTCGTTGGTACCCTTGAAATTGACAAGTGATCCCATGATCACTTTTAGTAAGCCATTTATAAATGCCTATATACCCATTTAAATCAAGTTTCTATTTAAATTAAGGGCATATGTTACCCTTTCAAGAGTAAAGATATATCAATTTTCAAATCAAAGTTACACTACCAATTCCCTTAACCCTGCATTCAGCGTTATTGCCCATTACAATCTCACCCCATTCATATCATTATAGTTTTCTAATCAAGGTTTTCTAGAGGATATGTGAAAAGTCCATCCAAAATCCACTCTTGATTTTGATCACTGTTATCTGCAAAGTTTGCATTATTCAGATCCGAATGAACAAGCATTACTTCATGCATCTTTTTTTGTTTACGTCTGTTGGCAGTCAGGGACGGCGCGGAGAAGAGACAATATTTCATTTTGTGCGGGTAGTGCAAAACGCCGACATTGTTTTGTGTGTGTGGGCTCCATAGCTTAGCATCTAGGGTTCAACAATATTTCCCTTATCCACATACTTATGTATCTACTCCTTCTTTTTATAACAATCTTTTATGAAATGTCCATTCTTCCCACATCCATAATACTTCCTATTTTCAATCCTAGATTTTGACCTATACTTTTCTTTACCTTTCTTCTTGTTACTATTATTTCTTTGATGATTATGATTATCCTAATTATTACTCTGCCTATTTAGTGGTCTACCTCTCACAAACAAACTCTTAGAATCCTTCACATGTTTTTCATATTTAAGCTCCAATTCTTTACTTCTTAAAGAATTTATAACAACATCAGGAGTCAAGATATCAATGCCATATTTAATGGTAGTTTTGATTTCTTTGTGTGCCTCAAGTATGGCATTGAGGAGTACAACTACATTATACTCCTCAAATGCATTGTTACAATTATTAGTAATATCTTATACCAATTTATTAAAGGTGTCAAAATTATCATCTAACTCTTTAGATGAATC